>JAOVVI020014270.1:0-11564 GCA_028571085.2 Nepenthes alata | reverse complement strand
GATTAGTATCATTGACATCTAGATCTGAATATTATTTACGTGTATTGAATATTTATTATTTTCTGCATCCGTTATATTATCGAGATCAAAACTTGTTTGTATCACGTCAGCACCAAGAGTACTTTTTTAATTGGTATCAGAGACTTACCCCGATCCACGACCCCACTCTAGATGCCTACTAGTCAATCTTTGACCGTTCCTCCCTATTTTGATGGGAGTAATTATGCGTACTAGAAAGTACGTATGAGGGCATTCTTAAAGTCAATGGATGAGCGTATTTGGGCCAGTACCCAAGTTGGGTGGACTCTACCCACTAGTTCCATTGGTAACGAACCAAAAGTCTTAGCTTTATAAACAAAAGAGGAACTTGATGCATGTAATTGGAATAGTAAGGGATTACACGCTATTTTTATGGCTGTATCTCCCGATGAATTTAAACGCATCTCGATGTGTGAGAAATCAAAAGAAGCATGGGATATTCTTGAGATTACCCATGAAGGCACAAAATTAGTCAAAAATTAAAAACTGCAAATGCTCACCACTAAGTTTGAAGAACTTTGAATGAAAGATGATGAGACCTTTGATGAATTTTATGCTAAATTAAACGACATTGTCAATTCTACATTAAATCTAGGAGAACACATTCCTGAAAATAGAATTGTTCGAAAATTTTTTCGATCTTTACCTGAACGATTTAGACCAAAGGTTACGGCCATTGAAGAAAGCAAAGATTTAGATAATTTGAAAATAGAAGAACTTGTTGGGTCCATTTAGACCTATGAGCATACTCTTCCCCAATCTAAAAGAAATAAATCGATTGCCCTGAAAACTGTAAAGGAAGAGAAAGATCGTCTCTCAGACGATGTGTCATGTAGTGATGAAGATTTTGCTACGCTTGTTAAAAATTTTAAAAAAATTTTCAAAAACAATAATAGCAAACAACATTTCAAAGGCATTGATCTGCCTCAATATTCATTCAAAAAAGATACAAAGGAGACTAATTGCTTTAATTATACGAAATCTCAAGGTATCCAATGTCATGAATGCCACGGTTTTGATCATATCTGGACTGAGTGTCCTAATTTTAAACGACAAAAAGGTAAAGCCTTAACTGTATCTCTAACGGATGATGAAGATGATGTCAATCACAATGAACATTCCTCCGAAAATGACGAAGTAAATTATATGGCATTCAAAACATCCATAATTAGTGGTGACGCAGCCTCCAGTACACCCTCCGATCAGTCAGATTCCTCTCGTGAAGAATCTGATTGCGAGTTTGATGGGCTTCAAGAAGTTTATGATAAACTCTTTAGGGAATACTTGAAAGCGAAGAGAATGAATAAAAATTTGAATAACAAACCCATTGCCTTGGAATGAGAAAAGGATGAAGTGACAACAAAATTAAAGGGTGCCACTGCTACTCATCGTGATCTGAAAGTAGAAAATAGCTCATTGATCGTAAAAATCAGGACTCTAGAAGTGGAGCTTGAGAACACTAACAATATGAAGAAATTCTCAAGTGGAACCCGAAAACTTGATCACTTATTGGGGATTGGAAAAGTGACTGAAAATAAAAAGGGTCTGGGATATGTTGAGAAAATCCCCCAACATGGTCCTCTACCTAAAACTATTTTCGTTCCCGCCACTCAACGTCCTCTCAAGAATATTACCACACCCAAAGTCATTGAGACCATATCTAAACGTGTGGAGAAAAGATCTGACTCAACTTATTGGCCTACTCATCACAATCAAAGATCTATGAATAGTTCTACAAGACCTAAATTTGTGCCTACCCGTCATGCATGTAAAAAAATAGGTCACATTCACCCTCAATGTTGCACCGTGAATATGTTGTACAACCATAAAAAAGGGTTGAGCATGACTAACCTTGTCAATCACATTCTGCAATTGAATGTTCAAGTTACACGAATAAATCAGAAAGTAAATTTGGGGAGAAAAATTTGGGTAAAAAAAAGTGAGCTGAAATATTTTTCTAAAACACATCGGTGCCAAGTTGCTCACATAGCATTAAAAGCTCAAAATTAATCTCTGTGGTACTTGGATAGTGGATGCTCACGACACATGTGTGAAAATAAAGCCATGTTCTCCTCAATGTCAGACCATCCTAATGGGACGATCATTTTTGGTGATGGCTCAAGAGCCTCTATTCTTGGTCGTGGCTTGATATGTATTTCTGGTCTCTCAAAGTCCTGTGATGTCTTATATGTGTTAGGATTGAAATCGAATCTCCTAAGTATCAATCAATTTTGTGATGAGAACTTCGAGGTCCGCTTCTTTAAAGATAAATGCTCCATCTATGACACAAATGGCTCAATTATTTTAGAATGAAAGTGAACTCCTGAAAATCTTTATGGTATAGAGCCAAACAATATTATTGAATGCAAATCTGTAAAAATTGACGCCACTGAATTGTGGCATCAACGCATTGGTCATTTAAATTTCAAAAGTCTATCAAAAATTTCACAGAAGAGTTGTGTTGAAGGGCTTCCTAAACTATCAAATCTCAAACATCATGTGTGTGGTCCTTGTCAATTAGGAAAATATATTAGAACAAGCCACTCATCACATAGTGACATCCACACCTCTCGACCTCTTGAACTTATTCATATCGACCTTATGAGGCCTTCTAGAATCGAAAGTTTAGGTGACAAAAAGTACATCTGGTGGTTGTGGATGATTACTCTAGGTATTTATGGATTACTTTCATTCGTGAAAACTCTGACACTTTTGACCAAGTTAAATATCTATGTAAAAAACTTGTAAATGAAAAATGCTTGTCTATCATCAGAATTCGTAGTGACCATGGAAAGGAGTTTAAAAATTCAAGTTTTGAAACATTTTACAATGATGAGGAATTCACCATGAATTTTCTTCTCCCATCACCCTCCAACAAAACGGAATTGTTGAACATAAAAATCAGATTATTCAAGAAATGGCCAGAACTATGATGCAATATAAAAATGTTGCCATGCACTTCTTGGGGGAAGCTGTGAGTACAGCCTGTCACATCATAAATCGGGTCTACCTAAGACCTGGGCAGACAAAACTCCTTATGAACTCTGGAAAGGAAAGACACCCAATGTTAAGTATTTCTATATCTTCGGCTGTCTATGCTTTATTCTTCGTGATTGAAAAAATTTAGCTAAGTTCGAATCAAAAAGTGATGAAGGAATATTCTTGGGATACTCTCCCACTAGTCGAGCCTATCCTGTCTTTAACATACGCACTCAAACGGTTATGGAATCCATCAATATTGTTGTGAATGACACTCCTCTTGATCATTCTGAAAACACTGATTGTTCGCATAAAGAAGATGACCATGATAACTCCTCACCCAACTTATCCTTCTCAAATATTGAGGAGATAACCTCTACTCCTATTTCTACAAAGGAACCCTCTGCGAGAGTAACCCTCAATCATCCCAAGGACCTTATGTTAGGTTATGTAAATAAAGGTATGAGGCTGCATCGCCGTATTCTAAATCAACTCGCCTATACCTGTTATGTTTCTCACATCGAACCAAAGAGGGTTAAAGAAGCCCTGTTCGATGAGTGCTGGACAAATACAATGCATGAGGAACTAAATCAATTTATGAGGAATAATGTCTCGACCCTGGTTCCACGTCTTACCCATACAAATATTATTGGAACCAAGTAAATTTTTAAAAATAAGACCGATGAAAATGGCAACATCACCCGCAATAAAGCTCGCTTGTTGCTCAAGGATATACTCAGGTGGAAGGCATTGATTATGATGAGACGTTTGCCCCTGTGGTCCGCCTCTAGTCTATTCGTATTCTTCTATCTGTTGCATACACCATGGGCTTTAAATTATATCAAATGGATGTCAAAAGTGTATTCCTTAATGGGGTCATACAGGAAGAAGTCTATGTTAAACAACTGAAAGGTTTTGTGAATCCTGCTTGTCCAAATCATGTGTACAAACTCAAGAAGGTGCTTTACGGCCTTAAGCAAACTCCCAGAGCATGGTATGATCGTCTCACCTCATACCTTTGTGATCATGGCTTTATTCGAGGAAGTGTTGATAAAATACTATTTGTCCAAATGTCTGACAAGTATATGTTGGTAGCCCAAGTTTATGTTGATGACATCGGCTTTGACGCTACAGTTGACTCCTGTGCTCATTCTTTTGTTCAATGTATGGCCTCCGAATTTAAAATGAGTATGTTTGGAGAACTTACATACTTCATTGACTTGCAAATTTGGCAACTCACTCACGGTATTTTTATTTCTCAAGCCAAATATGTCAAGGACCTTGTCAAGTTTCAATTTTTATAACTCCAAATATACTCCGTCCCCCATGAGCACCTCCTCCAAGCTGGATCGTAATTTTACCGGCAAGAGTGTCGATCCCTCCCTTTATCGAAGCATGATCGGCAGTCTCTTGTATCTGATAGCTAGTCGACCAGACATTGCGTTTAGTGTCGGTGTTTGCGCCCGTTATTAATCTATTCTAAAAGAATCTCATCTAAGTGCGGTTAAGCGCGTCATTCGTTATGTTAATGGGACATCTGAACTTGGAATTTTCTTATCTAACGAATCAAATTTCGCATTGGCTGGATAGTCCGATGCTGATTGGGCTGGTAATATCGAGGATCGCAAGAGCACCTCCGGTGGGTGTTTTTATGTCGGCTCAAACCTGGTGGATTGGATGAGTAAAAAGCAAAACTCCATCTCTTTATCTACGACCGAGGCAGAATACATCCCCGCGGAAAGTTATTGCAGTCAACTCTTATGGATGAAACAAATGATTCTTGACTACGTTATTGTCCAGGACACTATACAGATCTATTGTGATAATGCTAGTGCAATCAATATCTCAAAGAATCCTGTCCAACATTTCCTAACCAAACATATTGACATTCGGCATCATTTCATTCGGGAGCTTGTGGAAACTCGCGTTATCTCTCTGACCCATACTCCTACCGAACACCAACTTGCCGATATCCTAACTAAACCCTTAGACAGTGTGCAGTTTGAATTTTTGCACACTGTCATTGGCATATGTTCACCCCCCGGCAAGTCTTCTGCTTTTGAGTGATCACGCTTCTTTGGCTCTTCGTGACAAAAAGGGGGAGATATCTTGGTTTTTATTTATATTATGATGCATTCAGATAAGGGGAGCTTAGGAGTGAAGTTATCTCCGTATTCAGATAGGGGGATATTAGGAGATGTTATCTCTATTGTTAGTACTGTTAGGGGGAGTATTGTCATTTAGGGAGAGACTTATATGTTATTTTTATTTACAGTTCAGTACTGCTTGTATTTCATGCTTATATACTGTGCATGTTGTTATGCTACTCTTCTTCCTTATTATATTTTGTCATATTGGTACTAACCTTGCTTGACAAGGACATTACAGTTTACGTAATTTTCTTTACCTCGCTGCAGCTGGTCTAGTGTAGCTGTTTGCTTTTTATTTGTCTCTTATGTATCACTAGACGTAGGTTTTCATGTACACGGATTTTATCTCGGTGGTGTCTGAACCCGTAATTCTATTATATTTATTTATTTTTTAGATTTTGTCACGGAATTGCCAAAGGGGGAGATTGTTAGAGTCATGTTTCTAATTGATAATTTTCGTGACATTATGTATTAGAGTATTTGGTCCGGTCCGCCCTCCAGTTGCTCGAGCCCGTCCAAAGCCTCTGCGCCCTCCGTGCGCTTGCTATCCGCTCGAGCCCATTTAACAAAATGGACCCCGCTCGCTGTGCACATTCCCCGCGCTCAAGCCCATTTAACAGAATGGACTCTGCTCGCTGTGCGCTTCCCCCACGCTCGAGCCCATTTTACAGAATATACCCCGCTCGCTGGGCGCCGCCTTGAACTCGGGCGCACACAGGGTTTCTCTGGAAACCCTCTGTGCGCCCGCCGCGTGCTCGAGTTGCGCTTGCGCGGCGTGGCAACGGGCATGTGTTTTAAATACAATTCTTGAGTCCTCTATAAATACCAAGCTTATATTTTGGGAACCCTAATAAATTTGAGAAGTCAGAAAGGACTCAAGTGTGTTTATTTTCGTGCCTCTTTTTGAGAAGAAAGCTTCCTATGCTCCATTGATATTGCTTCTCTTAAGAAAACCTATTATTACTAGATTGATTTTCATGCGCAAATAAGTTTTCTCATCCTTTTACTTTAACCTTTGAAACACTACATTCTACCTTCGTTGGAGACGTTTATTCATGAAGAAGGAGATTCGATCATTGTTCGGCAATTCAAGTGGTTCGAGGAAAAATTGACGTGAAGACCGGAAGGTGTTCGATTCCGTTGCCGCGGGCAAATCCAAGGAGTTCCTTAGTAGGGATCACAAGTCGAGAGTAAGTCGACTAGGTTAGCGTGTCGTTACCACCCGGGCTGTAAGTTGATTTTTATAGTGCATTACTTCCCTGGTCGTTGAAGCCCGGAGGGTTTTTTCTCGATTATCGTGGTAATCGAGTTTTTTCCTTCATCATCAAAAACTCGTGTATTTATATTACTGATTCGCTCTTTTATTCTCCTGCATGATTAATTAGTATTATTAGCATCTAAATCTAAATATTCTTTACGTGTATTGAATATTTATTGTGTACTGCTTCCGTGTTATTTATCGGGATCGAAACTTGTTTGTATCATGTTAGCACAAGTTGTGCTTTTTCAGCTACTAAACGGGCTTTTAGTCAAACTAAAGAATCATCTATATTGGCCTTCACTATGTGAACCCATTTACAACCAATAGGTTTCTTCCTTGAAGGTAAAGAGACAAGCTTCTACTTGTGACTATGCTTAAGTGCATCCATGTTTTCCTCTATAGTTGTCTGCCAACTAGGATGATAAATAACCTTAAATATAGGTTAAGGTATACTAATAAAAACTAAGGTAGACACAAAATCCCACTGTGAAGATAAAACCCCAACATAACATAATATAATAGACAATAGATATTGAATACAATTGTGATAACCCTTTGCAAAGCAATCAAAGGTCAGAATCGGTTCCCTAACTACAAACAGTGGTATCCATGGTCGGAATAACTAGCTGAAGGACTTAATCGGTAATGGTCGGCTTAAGGTCCATTCTAAGAGAAGAACCAAATGCTTCATGAGGGCCATGAACTTATGTCTGATTGGTGAGAGGGCAAGGTGTCAAATGTGACATAGATGCAAGAGATACAACATTATGAACAATTTTATATACAAGAATATTGTCTTTGGGAGGGACACTTGACGATGGACTTGCTAAACACACATTGGGACAAAAAGGTATAGATTTTTGAAATATGACGTCAAAGGATACTAAAAATATGGGAAAGAAACATCAATTATCCTTTTGGTTTCAACCGCAGAGATTTATGATTAAGTTTGGTCACCTCACCTAATATCAAATATTGCGGACATAATATATACAACTAAAAAATATTCTTGAAAAGAAAGTGTAATGGCTTATTAGAAAATAACACATGATAATAGAATTTTTCTTAAAGAACAGCTAATGACATGCCATTTATATGATAATACATTGTTAATACCGCATTACTCCAAAAAGTTTTTAATACTTCCATTTAGAATAAGGGAGCTCTAACAACCTCCATCAAGTACCTATTTTTCCTCTTAGCTACCCCATTCTGTTGAGGGTGTATCAGGACAATATGGCTCATGAAGAATTCTATACTGTGATAAGAATGATGAAAAATTGTCAGAAAAAATATTCACGACCATTGTCACTTCACAAAGTACATATAGAAGTAAAAAATTGGGTTCAAATTTTAGTATAAAATACACAAAAAATAGAGTATAACTCAGAATAGTTTTTCATCAAATATAATAAAGTAATTCATGAATAGTCAAAGCTAACAAAATAAAGAAGTCTCATCTTGGACGAAAACATATATGGTTTTCGGACATCTAAGTGGACTAACTAAAAAGGGGTAGAGATGGTAGATTTATTTGAGGAGAATATAACTTACAATGATACTTAGCAAACTAACACGATTTATAAAATAAGTCATTAATAAAAGTTAAAGATAGACATGATTTTTTAGACTTAAAAGAGATGAATGACTCAACCTATAATAAAGATCAAGAGACATAGAAGTGGCATTGAAATAGATAATAGGATTGGGTTTTGTATTGAAAAAGTAGAGGTCTACCAAGTCATAACGACCTTTACCAATAATCTTCCTCATAATATCCTCAAACTTATAATAAGTAGAGAATAATACTAAACAATAATTATATTGTTACGTAAACTTACAAATCGTAGATTAAACGGAATTTTTGGCAAGCAAAGAATCGATAAAAAATATAAAGTCCATGTCAAAAAAGTAAAACTAATGCCCTTAACCTATGTAGATGCGCCATTAGCAAAAGAAAGGTCAGAAACAGTGGAATACAATCGGTAATTATACAAGATACCTATGAATCTAATCATATGATAAGACGCACCGAAGTCAATTAACCAAGCCCCAGACGACGCTAACAGAAAGGTAGTGTGGGTACCATATTGATCAAGTGTTACAATAGAACGAGTAGGGATTACAGTAGACTTCCCATGTAACTATTAACTTATGTTTCGTGTATGACGGACTCTGCCACAATAAAAATAAATCAATCTTCCATCATTGTTCAACCGCCTTGATCACCAAATATGGATTCAAAAGCCATGATTTATCAATATATAATCACAGATCTGAACAGTAAATTATCATGTGACGACAATGATAAAGCAGCATAATTAGCAACAAGAGTAGTAAACGAAATATATCAGAGCACCGTAACAAAGCAGCAACCCAAATGGGGCAGTGCACCGGAAAATGATATCTCCTCAAATAAAAACTGGAAGTTTAGCGTAACTTCAAAGAGATCGTGTAGATCAAAGCCAAAATCCAAAGATTGACATGTAAACAGAGAAAGAAGAATAGAGAAAACCCCATTGGAGAGATGGTGCCAATCTCATAAAATGACAGAGTTTGAAGAATCGGCACCAAAGCTGAAGAATCCAAGGTGAAGAATTGTTACAGGTCTACACAACGGATCCTCAGACCGCCCACAGCAGCCTAAAGTTCCCCCTAGACGACTCAGATGGCCCACAGCAGCCTAAAGTTCCCCCTAGACGACTCAACGTCCATTGAAATTGTAAGATTATACTTAAATAAATTATCGAGTCTGTTAAATATTCCTCTCTTAGTTGGTATACTGATTAGTTGGTTACGATACTGAGTAATTAAATATTCTGGTGGTGTTAAATATTGTGTTCGTTCTTCTGGTGGGGTGAGCATGCGCCACCACGTGCATAGCCATTTGTATTTAGGCCAAGTTCTGTTATGGGAAACACGAAACAATATACTTCATTTCTTAATTCCTCTTTCACTTCTCGTCTCTCTCTCTCTCTCTCTCTCTCTCTCTCTCGAACCTTCTCTCCTCTCTCAATCTGTCTGTTTCTCTTCTCCTGCTCTCTGCTCGATCTTCCCTCCCTCTTTCCTCTGCATCAATAGGCTGATTTTGCATCAAGAATCCAAACCGAAGAGAGAAATAGAGGACTTCGAAAACGAAGAACACCACGGATAAGTCAAAAACGAAGAATCGGCCACCAAGCCTGTTCTACCGACGACAATCGACCAAGAAATCGCACCAGACCACAAATCTAGGGCGTCGATTCAGTTACCTCAAACCACGATTGCCATCAGGACATAGATGCTAACGAATAACATCAGCGATCATGAAATCGCAAAATCTACCGAATCCTGTTGAACGAAATGGAGAATGGAACAATTAGATTCGCAATAGCCTTCCGCAAAGATTCTTCGATTCGCATTTTCAATCACTGTGGCCCGAGGAAAACCCTCGGCCAAAGAGAAAGAAATCACCGTCAGCAGCGACGGAGGCGGGTAGAGTTTAGAAAGTAGCCGTGTATGAAATCATGCCAAACTTTGGCGCATTTTGTCATTCTGAATTATGATTCGAGTAGATTCTAATTAAATTATTGAAATTTTTATACAGATTATATACATTATAACAGATAATAAAATTTTAAAAAATATGAAATTTGCTCCTAGCATATCCTTTAATTTTAAGCCAGTAAACTGTCAAAAATATGAAAAGAGGAAGAGATTGTAATAATGAAAAGACAGAAATAGAGGACTTGTCTCTATATTATGTGGAGAAGAACAAGTTTTGTTAAAGGACTGTGCTTTGTAGTTGCTTTTTGGCTTATATATCTTTTTTAAGGAGAAATGAGTGTATTTATAGTCAGGTTATTATTTGATGAAAGTTTTTTAAAAATAAATAATCGACTATAATTTGAGTGATTAGACAGTTAAAAACTGATTTGTTTAACTGTCTTTGTGCATAATCTGATAGTAAAATTTTGGAAGGTTGTTCAGATAATGATGACGAATAGTTGAAAGTAGTTAATAGATTCTCATTTAGATTAGCTACTTGGTATATAAATTATTTGACTGGATTAACAGCTAAATCAGGTTAACATCTCGATTAGATATCTAATCATACGGGCCTTTGACCTAATTTGTTCAATGACCACTCAAACACTCGGCCACTAAGTTGTCCGTATGATTCTAATTAAAATTGGATCAAAATAAACTCTGTTCTTTAAAATTAGACTTAATGAGCCGCTTAATACTTGCTCTTTTCTAAGTTTAGTACTCATGGGCTTGTTGTGTTAATCAATTGGATTAACTCTGTTAAGACTGCACCAACAAACTTATAACATAAGAGGAGATAAACAAGTCCGTACTTAGGTTAGTTTTATTTATATATGTGCATAATTATTTACATATATTAAAAATATTAGACTATTATCACAAATAAATACTCCTCAACCTATCAAGTAACGAGTGGAAGTGAGTTGGTTAACTCGATTATGAAATATGACTAACTAGTTTTGAACCAGAGCAGGGAAGTGAAAAAACAAAATCGGAAGTGGCACTCTCGATCAGCAAAGAGTTCCCAAAACGAGCACTCTCTGTACAATCCAATATACTATTTGTCAAAGTTCACAAGCTCATTTGAAGAACACCCAATTTCTAGATATGCAAAGTTAGTGAAACAGCCGTCCAAAAGCTTCTTAGATGCACCTATAAAGAAGTGAAAATAAATAAGAAACCTTATTCCAGTCATAGTTTAGTAGCTGTTAGATTGATGAAATTGTCCTTGTAGCTAAACTGAAGCAAACAGTTCGAGTTCAGATGGTGGATAGTGGGTAATTTTTATTTGGTGATCACACTTCGAACAAAGGATGATTATTTAGACGCAAGGAAAACTTGTAATTTAACTATAATCTTCTACGAATTTGTATGCTGTTTTTCTTTTTTTTTTTTGTTTTTGGGTCTAGAGCATGATCAAT
Organism: Nepenthes alata; assembly: GCA_028571085.2. Taxonomy (NCBI): domain Eukaryota; kingdom Viridiplantae; phylum Streptophyta; class Magnoliopsida; order Caryophyllales; family Nepenthaceae; genus Nepenthes; species Nepenthes alata. Next base: position 186 of record JAOVVI020014270.1, on the reverse strand, counting down.
TGTTATCAATTATTAAAACAAATGTCCTAAAAATTATGAAACTGGCAGAAAAACAGCTGAATCCATGATCGCTGAGCTCACTAAAGCTCTGCATAAATCTGGGAAGCAGTGGGGGAAATGGCAAAAGAGAGATTCGTTTCTTGCCCAACGAAAAAAGAAAAGAGAAAAAGAAGATTGAAACTGGTG
>JAOVVI020014268.1:0-11565 GCA_028571085.2 Nepenthes alata | reverse complement strand
TTGATTAACAATTCGTCGATTGCGAACTTCTACAACTGAATTGCTACGAGATAATGGAGAAATTTGTCGATTGTGAAGGAAAACGGCCGATTGAACCCGCGAGATTGAAAAATGTGATATTCGTTTGCAGAAGAGTTCGAGTGGTTTAGGGCTTTGGTAAAGTGAACAGAGAGGCGTAGAGAGAGAGAGGCGTGAGTGGAGTGTATTTTGTATGGCGTGGAGAGGGGGCAGTGTGAGTGGAGCGAGTTTTGTATTTGGTGAAGAAGTGGGATTTTGTTAATATATTTTCAACAATATAAAATTTATTTTTCGTTAAAATTTATTAAATTAACGGTATTTAATAAATTTTATCAGTATAAAATTTATTAAAATTTTTAAATATTTAATATATTTTTTTATAATAAGTGACATTATATTCTTGTCACTCTTATTTTTTATTACTTATTATTAATTATTTTATTTTTTATAAGATTATTTTTATTTCTTCTTAATATTTAGTGACAAAATTATATATTTGTCACTAAATTATATATATAAATTATTAATAGTAATACAAATATATTTGTTACTAATTTTTTATTACTAAATATTAGTTTTTTTTTTTTTTTTTTGGCAGTGGAAGCATCTGTTGCACCTTAAATCTGTTCAGTTGTGGTTCTCTCTCGAGCCAACTTTTCAGTTTGAACTGTTCAGAGCCATTTATTGAAATTAGGGTCACATCTATTTTCACGTGGTTTCCAACTGCAAGGATACATTTGGAATGAAGACACGGGTCTCTTTCATCTGCCCATCCAAAAGAGGAACGTAGATTGAGTTGAGCACGAAATTTCACAGAGTAGGATTTTTGTCCCCAAAACAAAATTTTTTTTTTAAATTTTAAAATTACGCCAAACAAAAAAAATATATTTGGGGCAAAAATTTTGCTCCGCGGAGCAAGATCCCCCAATCCAGTCGAGCACAATGGTTCTCATCTAAAGACAAAAAGTAGAATTTGAAGGAGCTTTCCAATATGAGTGGTGAGGTCCTAAATCCAAAGGAGCAAGTATTGACAACTGAGGCGCAGCACCTACAGCTGTTCCAACTTGTCATATCATAAGACACAAGTACATTAAAGGAACGAGAGAAACACCAATAAAAAATAGCCAAGGAGGTGGTGTTGGGTCAAAATGGCATCTGACCGACTAGCCAGAGGGAACACACATAGTAAATAGAAAAGAAGAGAAGGAGAATATCAACGATTTTACGTAAAAAACCCTTTTCAATAAGGAAAAACCACGGGGCTTTAGTTCACAAATAAATTTTCCTATATAAAATTTGGTTACAAAGCCACGCGGCTTACACAGGCACTGAATACGGAAACTGTTGAAAAAAACAGAGCACGAGAAATACAAATGAAACTCACACTTTGTTTTTCACTTACTACTCTTCTCTTCACACTCTTTCACTTTTTTCTTGCACACATAATCTCTTTTGTTTCAATTCATATATATATATACAAGTTGTGCAATCACCTACCCAACAGGGTAATTACAGCAGGCATTCTCTTACAACAACTGCGCATGCTTCTGCAACTGACGGTGCAGACGGCAAATGCTTCTTTTGCAGTTTGATCTGCCATTTTCAGGAGATGACGCTATCCTTCTCCTAATAACAATTATCAAATTTGGAAAGTCAACGGTATACAATTGCAAAAGACAGCTATTCTGCAAGGTCTGTCCTTGGACAGTCAACGCCTCATTGACCAGATTCTACTTTTAGTCGATCAACGTCCCGTTGACCAGATTCTGCTCTTAGCCGATCAACGGACCAGTGCATGCTTCTTCTGCAGTTTGACCTGCCATTTTTAGGAGATGACACCATCCTTCTCTCAATAACAATTATCAAATCTAGAAAGTCAACGATCTGCAATTTTAGAAGACAGCTATTCTGCAAGGTCTGTCCTTGGATGGTCCACGCCCTTGTTGACTGGATTCTGCTCTTAGCCGGTCAACATCTTGTTGACTGGTTAGCCGTCCACTTGAAACCATTCCTGAACAAATTGCAAGCCTTAATCAGAGTTCTCATCCCTTATCAATGTCCCCGGCCTTTGACTTGCTCACAAGTCCTCGTGCCATAATCTCAATCCTCAGACCAAATCACCTCTATACGGGAGTGATCCCAAAAAAATTTCCATCACGATTGTGGGGAGTTAGAATCCGTTAGCCCAATTAAATTACAACAAGCCTTAGTCTTCCCTTTAGGCAAGACTTTAGTCATCATATCCGCTCCATTTTCATCTATTTTGACCTTTTTCAGTGACAGTCGTCCTTCTTGAAGAACATCTCTCACCCAATGATATTGAATATCAATATATTTCGATCTTGAGTGGAATGAGAAGTTCTTATAGAGATGTATGACACTCTGATTATTACAAAATATCATATACTTTTTCTACCTGAAACATAATTTTTGAATGAAGTTTTTCATCAACAATATCTCCTTGCAAGCCTCTATCACCGCTATGAAATCAGCCCCAGTGGTCGAGATGGCAACACACTTTTGTAGCTTTGATTGCCATGAGACTGCCCCTCCAACAAATTTGATCAAATGTTCCAAAATGGACTTTCAGGAGTCTACATCTCCGGCTATATCAGCATGGGAGTATCCCATCAGCTGAGAATTATCACTTCCAAGGCACAGATACATTTTAAAAGTTCATCGGATATATTTCATTATCCATTTGACTGCGGACCAATGCTCTCTTCCTGGGTTTAAAAGGAAATGGCTGGCAGTGCTGACCGCATGAGCATGAGCAAATCAGGCCTTGTACATACTATAGCGTACATCAAATTTCCTGCAGCTGAAAAGTAGGGTACGCTTCTCATATTTGTTCTCTCATCATCTGTTGTTGGACACTGCTTATTGCTGAACCTGTGGTGGCTTGCCATTGGAGTGCTAACTGGCTTGGACTTATCTATATTAAAACGTTGATGCACCGTTTCAATGTAGTTTTCTTGGGACAGCTACAGTTTCCTTACTTCTCAGTCGCGAATTATTTTGATGCCCAGAATTTATTTTGCCGATCCCAAGTCCTTCATAGCAAATGACTACCCAAGTTGCTACTTTAGGTCATTTATCCGAACGGCATTGGGTCCAACAATCAGCATGTCGTTCACATAAAGGATAAAGATGACAAAGTCACCCACGAAAAAACTCTGAACAAATACATAGTTGTCGGAAATGGTCTTTCGGTATCCGTGATCGATCATGACTGACTCAAACTTCCTATATCACTATCTTGGAGCCTGTTTCAATCCGTACATGCTCTTATTTAGACGACATACTAGCCGTTACTTTCCCTTGACAGTAAATATTTCAGGCTGCTCTATATAAATTTTCTCCTCAAGATAACCATGAAAGAATGTCATCCGGACATCCAGTTGCTCCACTTCTAGATCCAGGGCGGCGGCCAAATCGAGCACAACCCTTATTGAGGATATCTTAACCACAGGAGTAAATATCTCATCAAAATCAACCCCATCCTGCTGGTTGAATCCTTTTACCACCAGCCGTGCTTTGTACCCTGGCTGCGTGGTGTGCTTGTCCATTTTTAACCGAAAGACCCATTTATTCTTTAGGGTTCTCTTCCTCTTAGGTAATTTGGCTAAATCAAATGTATGATTTTTATGCAATGAACTTATTTCTTCTTGCATCGCTTCTGGCCATCTTTCATTATTCTCGTCCTTCATGGCTTCGTCAAAGTCTTTAGGTTCACTTGCATCTATGAATAGGACGTACTTATTGGGTGATAGGTGGACAGACGGTCTCCTATTTTTTGTGGACGGTCGGATAGGAATCTGCTCAACCTCCTCGGACCATTGAGGAATGACGGCTTCCTCATCTTCATCAAATGCCTCGTTAGCTTCATTATTGTCCTCGAGAACTCTTAGGCCATTATCCTCGTCGTGAAGTGGTGCTGGACAGACAACATAAGCAATAGTCTTGTCTGTCCGTCCAGCATCTGACTTGGCCTTTTCACCAATATCATTAATGGTTTCAACTTCAACAAAGGAAACATCCATTGATCGGATAAACTTTCTCTCAATTGGGTCATAATGTCTGTACCCCCGTTCATCTTTTTCGTAGGCCAAAAAGACTCATTGCTTCATCTTTGGCTCAAAATTGGTCCTCTCATCCTTTGGGATGTGGAAACTTTTGAAGAATCCTCTAGTGGAAAGAAGTGACTTAGAAGTGTAAAGATAAAGTTCGAGAAAGTGCCCCTATTTGTTTGAGGTTGAAGTACGTAAATTTTGAGGATAAAATTTTCATAAGAAGGGGTAGATGTAATATCCCAATTAAATATTATATAAATAAATAAAATAATAATAATATTATTATTTATTAAAGGAAGGGGGACGCACAAGACGACAGAAAAGAGAAAAAGGAAAGAAAGAAAAGAAAGAAATAAAACAATAAAGAGAAAAGAGAGGAAAGAGCGGCCGTCGTCACCAGAGGAGCCAATGATAGGATTAGAAGCCAACAAAGCCCTCTCAGTGATGTGTTCTTCATTTTTGTGTCAGTGTGTGAAGGGAATGAAGGAATCATGAGCTTAACAGTGGAGTTGCCGTCGTTGACGGAGAAAATGGGCAAAATCAAGGTAAGTAAATCTCTCCCTTCTCCTTGTGGATGGAGATTCTTAGATCGCATGTACCGATTTTGTGGAAATTGACTGAAATTTTGATGGATTTGGGATTATGAGGCACAATGGAGAGAGAGAGCTGCCAACGGCTTGCACGCCGCCGTCGTTACTGTTGTTGTTGCTAGGTGGCCATCACTGTGGTCACTGCGGTCACCCAGGCTAAAATCACCATCGGTGAAGGAGAAATCGGAGGAAAGGTTGAGGAATTGCGCCGACGGGAGAAAGTAGGAGGAGATAGAGAAGGGTGTACCCGGCTAAAGAGAGATAAGCATGCGGTTCGGGTATCTCTGAGTATCTTTTTGTTAGACCAACTTAGTATAATTTTGAAAAGTGGCGTTGCGTCCCAACTTGTACAATAATGTTTCAACCCCCACAACAAATTAACGGAAGTAGTGCAAAATCAAATATTCAATATATATAAAGAATATTTATATCTAGATGCCAACAATAATAATAAGTATAAATAATATGTATGATAATAAGTAATAAAAAGACACAAATTTTAATGACAAAGAAAAAAACTCGATACCCACGTTAATCAAGAAAAATTATTTGAATTTCAACGACCAAGGAACAAATACACTATGAAAACCAACTTACAAATCGGGTAGTAACGACGCACTAACCTAACTGACTTACTCTCATCTTGTGAAAAACGTTAGCACATGAAGCACAATAAGAAAAGATCGATTTTCTCAATTAAAGCACGTTTAATGGAGTGAAAAATGATTTTTTTTCAAGTGGGACGGCTCCAAATGCATCAATCAAGAGAAGGGGCAACTGATTATATGTGTATATTTATAGAGGGCTCGAAATAAAGCTTTAAAAATTTTGCCTGTTACTGTGGGCGCTTGAGCGCGCAGTGGGCGCACGGAGGGTTTCATGAGAAACCCTATGTGAGCTCGAGCGAGAAGGAGGCGAGCAACGAGCTAGGGGTTTTGGAATTTACGCTCGAGCGTGTAACAAGCTCACGGTTAGCGCAGGGCTTTGAGATTTTGGGCTCGAGAGGGTGGTGAGCTCATGACAGACGTAGTACTCCTAAAAGTCGGAACAGACAGTTACGAAAATATGTTGATGCAGCGTTTCGACGAAACGTAACCCGACATCGACACATGGTTACATATGGTCACTGAATAGGTTAATCATAAAAATGACCCTAACAAATTTTATGGCAAATATCCTCTCACCCTATTTCTGTTTTATTTCAGTATCCGATATATTTTGATGCATATTTTATATCAGTATGTTCGTATGAAAAATGGGTGGGGTCTGAGACACGATGGGTCAGTGCATGTGTGAGACCATACTGGTTCGATAGCATGATGGGTCAATATATGCGTTGGGATAGGGGAGTCTAAGGCTCTAGTGAGTCGATATTGAATGGTCGAGAGTTGTAGGCAAAAAATGTAATAGATATTAAAAATTGGATGATCGAGAGTTACAGGTTTAATATGTAGCCGATATTAAAAATTGGATAACCAAGAGTCATAGACCTAAAATATGGCCTATATTAAAAATTAGATGGCCAAGAATTTCTAGCCTAAAATGTAGTCGATATTGAAAAATTGGATGGCCGAGGGCTACAAGCCTAAAATTAGCCGATATTCGTTATTGAATAGCCAAAAGTTACATGCCTAAAATGAAACCGATATTGGATATTGGATGATTGAGAGATGCAGACCTAAAATGTAGTCGGGTCGAGAGTCAATGATATGAGTCTTCTGATATGTGCCTTCTAATATGAAATTCTACCTCCGGTGTGATGATGGCTCTTTGAGATGAGATTTTGCTTTGAGTGTGATGATGGCTTTCCGATAGAGATTCTGCTTCAGTGTGATTATGGCTCTCTGATATGAGATTCTGCTTCAAGTGTGATGATAACTCTGTGATATGAGATTCTATTTTGGTTGTGGTGATGGCTCTCTGATATGTGATTCTTTTTTGGGTATGATGACAGCTTTTTGGGTTGAGATTCCATTTCGGGTGTGATGATAGCTTTCTAATATGAGATCCTGTTTCGGATTTGATTATTGGACTTCTGATTGGACCTCCGAATCATTGCGTGTGTGTGGGTATATATATGTGCATGCATCCTGAGGAGAATTTTGTTTTATTTGGATATTTGTTTTGGATTTGAGATATGATTTGGAATACGAGACTACCATTAGTTTTTTTATATTCGATCTTATCATTGGATTTTGAATCTTGAATTTTGATTGAATTTATCATTCCGGCCATTTTGATTTAGATTTGTTATCTGTTTTTTTTTTTGCTATTTGTTTATGAGCTCTCCCCCCTAATTTATAGATGCTGTTTTATTTATGTGAATGTCAACACTTGCCGAGCTTTTTACTCACGTCTTCGTATTTTATCCATTCAGATATGTAGAGGGTTGGGATTCTTTGTAAGAGTTAGATGAGATCTGACGCGGTGTCACCATACCCACTGAGTTTGTATCCGCAATGAGTCAGATGGCGTAGGTTGTATTCCTCTATTATTTAGATCAGGTTTGTTATGGGTTTTATTTTGGACTAGAACTAGTTGAGAGTAGTCCTTTGAATTGTGTATTGAGGACTATTGGGTTCAATATATTATGTAGATTATATATTTGTTTGGATACCTCCCTTATGATATTTTGGAGCAGGTGATATCTATATTGTCCGGATGATTTTTCGATGAGGTCATGTACGAGTTTTAATTTTGTCGGGTCCTTTATTTTATTTTGTCATTCCCAAATTTTTAGAATTTAGTGGTTATTGTTTTAATTAATTAAAATTTAAAATTTTATGAGCAATAATTATCCAAACCTGCTTAATTCCGAGTCATACAATATATTTATTTATATTAAATTTAAAATATAAAATCTTTTCATCTATTAATTCAATTGTTCTTGTGTTTATTTCTTCACCGAATTTTGAATATTTTGATAATGTACATTCTCATATTTATTTATTTATTTATCTATTTATTTATTTATATTAATATATTAATATAAAATTAAATAAATAAAATAAAATAAAATATTAATATGTTTATACTTAAACTGGGAGAGCGCTATAAACCCAAACTCTACCATTTACTTTAAATTCATATTCCGAATTCAACTATTTCATACTTCGGGTTAGATGTAAAATTAATAATTTGAGTTGTACTTGAATCAAATTCCAAACAATTTTTGTTGCATAAAATTAAACTTTAAAATTTTAATAAAAATTTCAGTGAATGAAGTTAACAATATATTTATAATAAACATATAAATACATAATCGCATATTGTTAAAGACAATTAGAATATTTATAGTTTTTGAGTACCATAAAACATATATTTAAATCCAAAAGTTGTATTATACTCAGAAAAGTATAATATATATATATATATACTCACACACACACACCCCCCTATATGTATGTACCTAAAGGTTGACTCTATGACATTGTACTTTTTTATGGAGTTAAAAAGTTTTATATTATTAATGCAAGTAAGAAAAATATGTGCTTGTTAATACTCCTCTAATCTAAAATCTTTAAATTTGATCTATTATTTATGTAATTGAAAAATGTGATCTACTATAAGTAGTGATATATCCTTAGATCCGGGTTGCTGTATGGCTTAGGAAGCAACCTGATCTTCTGTGTTGGGTTAAGTTGGGGCATGCCCGACCTCCGTTTTTTATGACCTGAATCCGGCATAACACAACAAATAATTAAGAGGTCAGAGAGTTAGCGAAATTTACTCCTCAATTTATCCTCCGATACTCAAATCAGAAATTTTTCTACAAATGGAGGAAGATAGATGGAGGATGCAAGGTGCGATGATACATAGGTGAGAGATGTGAGAGTTGCGTTGAGGAATTGGTTCCGGTGGTTCCGCTAGACAGGGAGAGGCTTAAAAAGTGTGGTGCATTTGATAGGAAGCGGCTAAGGAAGTGAGATGCGCTTGACAAGGAGCAGCTTGGAGAGAAAGGTGTGCTCGATGGAGTAGCTCAGAGAGAGATATGCGCTAGACAGGGATCGGCTTAGAGATAGAAAGCGTGATAGAGAATTGGTGATCTCAAGAGCTGGAAGAGATTCTCGGTCCTCCCTAGGCATTTTTGAGCTTTGATCATTCTCTCGGTGGCTAGAATTGCTCTCTTTTTTATCGACAGTGGTGAAGGGTATTTGTAATGCTGGTGTCAATGTGATTTTGGCATCTAGTTTGGTGATAACTGTCATGCTAGGATTCGCCCAACTATCTGGACGTTGGTGGAGGCCGTCGATGTCAGTTATCGTTTTGGGGCGGTTGTGCGACAATTGGTGGTCCGTACCTCACCTTATAGAATGATCCCATTTGAGTTAAAGGAGTTGAAATAATAATTGCAGGATTTGTCGAAGAAAGATTTTATTTGGCCAAGTCTTTTGCCAAGGAGTGCTAGGGTGCTTTTGTAAAGAAGAAGGATGAGACGATGAGATTATGTGTGGATTATCAGGAGATAAATAAGATTATAATTAAGAATAATTATCCCCTCTAGGGGATAGATGACTTGTTTGATGAACTATAAGAAGTTCGGGTGTTTTTCAAGATCGATCTGCGTTTGGGGTATCATCAATTGATGATGAAGTGGGAGGATATGCCTAGTACAGCTTTTAGCATGTGGTATGGCTATTATAAGTTTTTAGTGATGCCGTTTGGGTTAATGAATGAGCTGTCATCTTTTATGGATCTTATTGAATCAGGTATTCCAGTCATACTTGGATCAGTTTGTAATAGTCTTTATCGATGATATTCTAATTTATTTGAGGAGTATGAGATCCATTGAAGACTGTGTTTAAAATTTTGAGAGAAAGGCAATTGTTTACTACATTAAGGAAATGCGAGTTTTGATTGGAGAAAGTTTCCTTCTTGAGTTATATTATTTCTAAAGATGGCATATATGTGAATTTAAAAAAGGTTAAAGTGGTGAGAAATTGGAAAAGACCAATGAATGTAGTGGGGGTCTGGAGTTTCTTGAGTCTGGTCGGATAATATAGGTGATTTGTTGAGAATTGTTTAAGGATTGTCATGCCATTGACGCGATTGATGCAGAAGTGGGCAGTTTTTATTTGGGAAGACGATTATGAGAAGTGTTTTCAGGAGTTGAAGAATAGATTAACATCAGATTTGTTCCACTTCTATTTTAATATGGATTATGTCCTGATTTAGATTATATGATTTCGCTCCATATCACTTCTATTCAGAATATATTATGATAGGATTATATTTGATATGGACTCTAATATATCAGGTAAATTTGAGAATTATACTCAATACTATGGTTTACAAAACATAGTGAGCTTATTCCGTATCTATGGGAGACAGGGTACATAGATGGCCTAACCTGTTGGCCTAAATTATAATTGATATGGTTTAATGTTATCGAGAGTATGTGTAACCCTTCTTTAAGTTAATCTTTTAAAATATTTGATTGTCCGATTTCATGTATATTTTGTATTTCGGTATGAATTTGTATTTGGATTTTGATTTGAGATTCGCAGGTTTGCCCCGAATTGGAATTGGTCAGTCTCGTACATTTAGATATGTGATTTATCTCGGAACATGCTTTGATTGACATGATTTCGTTACTGCTTTTGTTTATTCGTATGTGGTTTGGATTCGGGCTTCATTTCGTTCAGTATACGTTCATAGATCACGATTTGTTGATATGAGATTTGACTTCGGATCACGATTTGTTATGAGTTTGTCTCGATAGGACCACATTTAATATGAAATATGATTTGAGTACAAGACTATCCTCAAACTTTCTGTTGACTCTCGGATTCCCCATGATTTGTTTTATACAATTTGGTTTATATGATTTGTTTATATTGTTTGACCTCCCTTCTTTGAGTGTGGACATATATATATTGTTTATGTATATGCTGATACTTACTAAGTTTTAGGTTCACGTCTTCATTTTCATCCCTTTAGACCAGTTGGCTTGGATACGTTTGTAGGAGTTCGGATATGATTTCTTCAGATCTTGGGGGTGTATTTGGAAATTGGAAGTGGCTGGGTGTAAGGCTTTGAACCATATATAAGAGAATTGTTGGATTTATTATATTATGTAGGTGAGTTATCTCCCTTATGATATTTGGTTAGCAGGTCGTTTTTATATTATCCGAATTTATATCCAATGAGATCCTATACGGGTTATGATTTGTTAGGTCCTGTCGATGTTTGTACTGTCATACCCGAATTTGGGATTTGTCGTTTACTGTGGCATTTATTTTGGATTTTAATTTTTATGAATTATTATTATTGGTCTTACTTTGAGTTGGGTTCGTGGCAGGTGCTGGCTTGATAGCTATTAGGGGAGTAGGAGGGCTTAATTTTCTATTACTTATCTGGGCCTACTGGTTGTGGATTATTGTCTGGAAGTTTCAGTGTGAGATCCAGAGATTAAAAAAATCAGAATTGGTGAAGAGTACTCTAAAGAGTTTGCCTACTTACTGCTGTCGCTTTTTCCCATTCCTGTTGTGGTGGTTCAAAGGCCTGGCTATCTTATGAAACTTTCCTCGGGGAGGCCTAGCAATACTCTGAATCCACTTTATTGGGAAAATAGCATTGGAGATTTGTGAATGAGAAAAGTGATTAGCAGAGCAACGTCATTACTGTTGACTTTTCGCCGGATAGAATGATAAACAGTGAAGAAAAAGAGGAGGAAGAAACACACACAGATTTATGTGGAAAACCCTAGAACCAAGGGAAAAATCACGGGAGCAGAGTCGACAGCAAATCCACTATGTGAAAATAGGTTACAAATTTCCAAGATGGAGTATCCGCTCAACACCCGATAATAACAAAGAAAACCTCACCGGAGTAAACGGGAAACACTCCACTCTTTTACTCTCTATTTTCTTTCCTCTCCTTCT
>JAOVVI020014265.1:0-11566 GCA_028571085.2 Nepenthes alata | reverse complement strand
AAATTAAATTTGAAATATATACGGCTAAATTTAGATAAAAATGTATAATCGATAAATCAGGTAAGTTATAATATGGTCGAATTATCCGAGCTGAAATCCATAATTGTCATGTCCCTAGTCCCTTAATCCAATTTATAATTCGTTAATTCATAACTGAGTTAGATCATCTTTTAATTTTTAAGATTTAAAGTTTAATTATTTATTTTATTAATTTAAACCCAAACCAATGCCACGATACAAACCAAGCTAGAAATTGTTAAATGACCCATATAATATGTAAAAATTATATCACATGATTCAAAAGTTACTCAAAAGTAATTGAACGTTGACAACTATATGTTCACAACTCATTTATAGGAAAGAATATCTTAACTAAAAATTAGAGTATCAAACTAATTTTTCAAATTTTAGTAATTAAACTTACATATCATCAATATAACAAATATTATCCGTTGGATACACGTAAATCGAAATACCAAAATAATAAAAAATTAAAAGTTAACTCCCTGTATTATTAAATTATAATTAATGCGTCCCTAGATTTTAGTTATTGTATATATTAAGGACCCGTTTGATATTTTACGGCAGGTCAAGTTAGAGTAGATTTAATTTTTATCACTGTAAATCTGAATCCTACACACCATAATCAATAAACATAAGGTCAGTGAATTGATAAAATTTACTCATCGATATATCCTACGACACTTTTACAATTATATTGTTAAGTTAATTTTATATATTTAGTATTGTTGAGTTAATTTTTATAATTATATTCATATTCATGCATGCGTGGAATTCATGCTTAAATAACTCGTGTATGATTTAAATTCATACATAAAGTTCTCACATGTTTAAATTTACTAAATATATACTCTACATGTTTTAAAATTTTATAAATTATCCCAACATACATGTTATTTAAAATAAAGTGTTAAAATTTTATAATGTTACTTATTTTTACTAATTTTTCTATAATTTTATTAAAAAATTTGATAATATGGTATTACATGTTATAAATGCAAGCATGTTCAAGTTTTCATAAAAGTTAAAGTATTATATGATAAGAAATTTAAAGAAAAACTTTATAATTTATTAATGGATTTAGAATATTTTCTTCGAATTGAGAGAACACAAAAATTATGTAAAATTATATAGAATTTTTATAGATATTCGAACCTATCATCCGCGAATAAAAGTAACGTTCAACCTTGCCTATAAGATTATATTTATAACGGCCTATTTATAGGTCTTAAATAATAGCATAATGTATTTAGTTATGTGAAAATAAATATAAATTGGGTTCTAATTATCTGCTCATTTAGTTAGTAAGGCCCTGCTAACCCTTAATTCCTAAAAATTTACATAATTGAATATAAATTATAAGGTACAATTTGAACAATAATAAAAAAATAAGTTTGTAAAGTTGAACACATTTATCATAAAAATTTACGACATCTTATCTGAATTTGATTCTTTACTCATTCAGGTATATTTTTGTTGGGAAAGAGGGCACCTTACTTTCCTGTTTGAATAACACAATAAGGAATATGAATGAAGAAGAATAATGAATACAAGTATTTTTACGTGAAAATCTTTTTCAATTAAGGAAAAATTTACGGGACAATCCGTCCACTGACCTGTTTCACTATGTAAGAGATTTGGAAACAAATTTCCCCTGTTACATAGTAGAGAATAAAGAAAAATTGAAGAACAGAGCAACAGCAACACACACACACAGTTTCTTACAGTTTCTCCTCCCTTAACCGTTCTTCTCTCGCTCTCTCTAGCACTCTGTAACTCCAAAAAACTATCTCACACCACCTATACAGCAAGTAATAATACTTGCTTTTAATATCAAGAGCCACACACTGAAAGATATGGGACAATATTCCATACAGAAAAAGACACAATCGATTTTTTTCAACAATATGAATATGCCCTGTCTATAAATAATTTCTGCGTAACCGTTTGAGATCACGTATCTTTAGAAAATCTGCTGAGTTGGCATTGTTCTAGATTGCCTGGTACGCGGCTAACCGTTGGCCGTTTGTGTTTTCCAGGAGACCGGTTAACACCTTGTTGACTGTCTGAACTTTGCCTGTCTGAAATCTCTCAGTGAATTCGGTTTACTTAACCTCCATACCGGTTAACAATGTTAACCAAAAATATTGATCGGAGGTTCTTTCCTGAATGAAACAGCACATTCGTGCTCCGTCCAAGTTCTCTAATCACAAGAACTTCTTCACGGGAGTGATCCCCAACAAACTTTCTCTCACGATCGAGAGGAAGTTGGATCCATTAGCCCGGCTATCTCGCAGCATGCTTCATTCTTCCCTCTTAGTAGAATCTTAGTCATTATATTTACCTCATTGTCTTCAGTACTGATCTTCTCCAGTGATAATAGACTAGCTTCAAGCACGTCCCTCACCCAATGGTACCCAACATAAATATGCTTAGATCTCGAGTGAAATGAACAGTTCTTACAGAGATGTATTGCACATTGACTGTCACAAAATACACTATACTTCTTCTGTTGAAGACTCACTTCTTGAACAAAATTTTTCATTCACAGCATCTCCTTGCACGTTTCTGTTGCTGCAATATGCTCGGCTTCAGTGGTTGATAGGGCCACATACTTATGTAACTTGGATTGCTAGGAGACTGCTCCTCCTGTAAATTTCACCAAGTAACCTGAAGTAGATTTTTTGGTGCCTAAGTCGTCGGCCATGTCAGCATCCGAGTAGCTCACTAACTGGGGCTTATCACTTCCAAGGCATAGGCACCTCTTGGAAGTCCTCTGAATATATCTCATAATCCACTTAACTGTGGACCAATGCTTCTTCCCCGAATTTGACAAAAATTGGCTAACTGTCCCAATGACATGAGTTATGTCAGGTCTAGTACACACCAAGGCATACATCAGGCTTTCCATAGCAGAGGTATAGGGCACGCCTTTCATGTATTTTTTCTCGTCATCCGAGGATGGACATTGACGAGTGCTTAACTTGTAATGGTTCGCCAAGAGTGTGTTCACGGGCTTTGACTTGTCCATGTTGAATCGTTGGAGCACTTTCTCATGTAGCTTTTTTGAGACAACCATAATTTTTTAGCCTTTCGATCGCGTATAATTTTAATTTTTAGAATTTACTTCACCGATCCAAGGTCCTTTATAGTAAATGACTGTCCAAATTGCTCTATCAGCTCCTATATCTGAGCATCATTTTGTCCAACTATCAATATGTCATCCACATATAGGAGAAGAATGACAAAATTATCATCAGAAAAACTCTACACAATTACGCAGTGGTCACGAGTGGTCCGCCGGTACCCTTTGTCGGCCATAACAGACTCAAACTTATTGTACCACAGTCGAGGAGTTTGCTTCAGGTCATACAGACTTTTCTTCAAATGGCAGACAAGTTGTTCATTCCCTTTAGCCTCAAACCTCTCCGACTGTTCCATATAGATCTTCTCCTCAAGCTCTCCGTGAATAAATACAGTTCGGACATTCATCTGCTTCACCTCAAGGTCCTGACCGGTAGCCAGACCCAATACCACCCGTATGGAAGACATCTTCACTACCGGAGCATATATCTCATCAAAATTAATTTCCTTCCGTTGATCGAAACCTTTCACCACCAGTCGTGCCTTGTAAGAGGCTCAATGGTATTATCGTCCGTTTTTAACTGGAAGACCCATTTATTCTTCAGGACCTTCCTCCCCTTAGGAAGTTTAACAATATCGAAAGTATGATTCTCATGAAGAGAACTCATCTCATCCTTCATGGCCTCCAGTCATTTCACTTTTCTTTCACCATTCACAACCTCTTCATAGTCTTTAGGCTCTTCGGCATCAGTAAGCATGACATATTCACTGGGGGACAAATGAATGGACGGCTGTCTGTTCCGATAGGATCGTCTAACAGAAACTTCTTCGGCTGGTTGAGGGATGGCTACATCCTGGTCATCATGAGGCACCATGACCACCTCTCCAGTATCCTCAACTATCTCAGGACTACAGTTTTTGCCTTCCAATGATACAGGACGGACATCTTTGATACTTACTTTATTCGTCTGCTCATCATTACAACTTGCCTTCCTACCAATGTTTTCAATCGTCTCATTCTCAGCGAAGGTTATATCTCTTGATCGGACAAGTTTCCTGGCAGCAGGATCATAAAATCTGTAGCCTAACTCATACTCTCCATAGCCCAAAAAGACGCATTGTATTGTCTTAAGCTCCAGTTTTATCATTTCGTCTCTTGGGACGTGTACGAATGCTTTACATCCGAACACCCACAAATGATCGTAGGACGGTTCTTTGCCCGTCCATATCTTCTCTGGCACATTACCCTTCAAAGGCTTACTGGGTGACCTATTTATAATATAGGCCGCCGTCATGAGTGCTTCTGTCCAGAAAGATGCCAAAACTTTAGCTTCGGAGAGTATGCAGCATACTCTCTCGAGAAGCGTACGATTCATCCGTTCTGCCACTCCATTCATCTGAGGTGTCTTCATTGGCGTCTTCTGATTCCTAATACCACGTGACTGGCAGTAGGTATCAAAGGGTCCCAAGTATTCAACGCCGTTGTCGCTTCGGACGGCCTCTAATTTCTTCCCCTTCTGGCGCTCAACAAGAGAATGAATTGCTCAAATATACCAAGAACCTGATCCTTGGTTTTCAGTGGGTAGACCCACAGCTTTCTAGAATAGTCGTCAATAAAAGAAATAAAATATCGAGCTCCACCAATCGACTTCTCTTTGAATGGTCCACACACATCTGTGTGAATGTGATCAAGTAGTTTGATTTTTGGGGTTGATGAAACTCTATGGAAAGAAACTCTCCTATGTTTCCCCGCCAAGCAGTGGGGACACATCTTCATCCCATTCTTCTTTGTCCCAGTGATTAGGCCCTTCCTGACCAAGTGAGACAGTCCCTGTTCACTCATGTGGCCCAACCTCCTGTGCCATAAATCCTCTGTCTCCTTATAAATTACAATGTTCACATCTCCGGCCATTGCGTAAACTTTCATCACATACAGGCCGGAGTACTTTTTTTCTCTCGCTGTAACAAGAGAGCCTCTAGTCAGCTTCCACTCACATTCACAGAAGTTGTTGCAGTAACCTTCATCATCCAGTCGACCGACTGAGATGACATTCAATTGAATATTAGGAACATGATGCACATCCTTCAACAGCAGCTTCATCCTATTATTTGTAACCAGAATGATTTCTTCTCTACCTACAATCGGAGATGTTCCTTTATTGCCCATCCTAATTACTCTAAAATCTCCTGGAGTATAGGATGTGAACAATCCCATTATGGACGTGACATATAGGGTAACGCTAGAATCAATTACCCAGCCAGGTTCCATGTCTGTCAAGTTTTCCACTTCTCATTGGCATGTCAATAGGAGGTCCCCATCTATGACTACTGAGATGGAGGACTTTTTCTCTGCCCGTCCACCGTCACCTTTTTCCCTTTCTGTATTTTCCCATTTTCATTTGAAGCAATGCTTCTTTATATGACCCTTCCGGCCACAGTGATGACACTCCAGGTTTTGATATCTGGACCGTGATTTGCTGTGACCTTTTTCTCCTACTTTCTGGCGGCTACCTCTACTTCTTCCTCTGGATTCGGTCACCAGCACCTCAGAATGAGAGGACGATAAGGTCCCTTGTGACCGTATTGACTCGTTCATGAGCAGAGAGGCAATAATCTTGTCCAACGTTAAAGTATCCTTGCTGAACAGTAAGGTTGTGACGATATGATCATCGGTGGCTGGCAGAGAGGCCAGTAGAACCAACGCCTTATCCTCCTCCATGATTTTTTCATCAAGAGCAGACATCTGTGTCAATATCTGATTAATTTTGTCCAAGTATTTATCAAAACTTTTTCCTTCTGATAACCGTAAGCCATAAAACTGTTTCTTTATGTGCGGTCTGATTGTCAAGAATTTAGACTTGTAACAGCTCTCCAACTTCTCCCAGACCTCCGTCGGATCAGTTAGGCCAAGTACTTCTTGGAGAGTATTATCCCCCAGGCACAACTTGATGGTACAACTTGTAAGATTTCTTTTGTCTTCTCATTCATTATCGGTCAGATTTACAGGCTTTTTATCATTCTTCTTTAACGCCTTCACTGTTTATTCTCTCATTAGAATATTCTTCACCCTCTCTTGCTAGAGAATGAAATTGCCCTACCCGTTGAACTACTCAACGCTGAACGACAGATTTTTTGATGACGAGGATGTCATTAAGACAGAGTATGGAACCTGTCTCTGAAATCACTTGTCAAAAAAGATGGCACATTACTTTTCCGCTCAAATAACACAGTAAGAAATATAAATGAAGAAGAACAATGAACACAAGTATTTTTATGTGGAAAACCCTTTTCAATTAAGAGAAAAATCACGGGACAATCCATCCACTGAACGTGTTTCACTATGTGAGAGATTTGAGAAAAAATTTTTAATGTTATACAGCAGAGAATAAAAAAAAATTGAAGAGCAGAGCAACAGCAACACACACATAATTACTTACAGTTTCTCCTCCATTAACCATTCTTCTCTTGCTCTCTCTAGCTCTCTGTAACTCAAAAAAACTATGTCAAACCACCTATACAACAAGTTACAATACTTAATTTTAATATCAAGAGCCATACACTGAAAGATTTGGGGCAATATTCCATACAAAAAAGACACAATCGATTTTTTCTAACAATATGAATATACCCTGTCCACAAACGGTTCATGCGTAACCATCTGAGATCACGTATCTCCAAAAAATCAACTGAGTTGGCGTTGTTCTGCATTGCCTGATGGGCGGCTAACCGTTGGCCGTCCGCGTTCTCCACGAGACCGGTCAACACCTTTGTTGATCGTCTGAACTTTACCCGTCTAAAACCTCTCAGTGAATCCGGTCTACTTAATCTCCATACCGATCAACAATGTGGATCGGATGTTCTTTTCTAAATGAAAGAACACATTTGTGCTCTGTCCAAGTTCTTCGATCACAAGAACTTCTTCACGGAAGTGATCCCCAACAATTTTTATGTAAATCGTATGTTTAATTATAAAATTATATGTCTTACTAAATTTTTAACTTACTCATTTTTATTTTTTACTAGTCCCTTCAAATTAGTAAGTTGGGTACTTAAGGGATGAGTATAATATGAAGAAAGAGTTATTCGAAAAGATTAGGATTAAAAATATTGATTATTTAATGATATATTTCATTTCGATAAGTAGATTATAATGTGTATGTTATTCAAATTATGATCTATAATTAAACAATAGATGTTGATTTATCTAGTATCAGTCTATTGTGGATATAATTTACTATAATTTTTAAATTAGACATGACTCTTATGTAGGGTACGTCGTCGTGATATGGTTGATATTCGGAGTCACTTTCGAGTGTGGCAAATCTATGTTATGTGATTCAATTAATAAATATTTTTGGATCGATCAAAATATGAACTTATAGATCGCGTGTGAAAGTTAATTGGATCTATTAGTTGTTAATAAAATGATCTTGCTAATAATCATTATCTGGGTTTGGTACGGGGAAGTGACATTTTCTCTCTTATTCTCTTCTCTTTCTCTCTCTTCTATCAAAACTCTAATAAAAATGGTCCAAAATCGTTCAAGAAACATATTTACAGAAAATTACCACAATTTTTCTGATCAAGTACAGATTAGATGTTAAGATACAATTCGTACAGTGCATGAGTATCCTTAAGTGCGTATTAAACGCCAATATTTCGTTCCAAATAAGCACATATATCGATCAAGTATACATCAAGTATGGTCAATCAGTATAAAATGTGTGTGAGCATCTTAGAAGTATCTATCAGGTGCCTATTATCCAAAATACATATAAGTATGGATTAGACACCACTCGATCTAACTTATTCTAATTTAAAACTTAATTTTTTGACCAAATATCTCGATTGATCTAAAAAAGTTACCAATTTAATTAAATCAGTCATCATTGAAAAATATTTTTAGATCCATTACTTACAATAATCGTATCCGTCCATAAGCCGAATCAAACCTATTTAGGCCGACCAATGAATATTTTTTATTTTAAATATATTTATTTAAAAAATTATATTTACATAAAAAATACATCAAAATATTAAATATCTTAAAATTATAACATCAGACCAAATTGGATACTTTTATCCATAATAATATCTGGTTTAAAAAAAATTAATTAAATTTAATATTATGACTAAACTCTATAAAACTTTAGATAAATAAGATCAGACTGATCAAATAATCTAATTTTGAT
The DNA here is from genome assembly GCA_028571085.2 of Nepenthes alata. Lineage (NCBI taxonomy): Eukaryota > Viridiplantae > Streptophyta > Magnoliopsida > Caryophyllales > Nepenthaceae > Nepenthes > Nepenthes alata. Next base: position 3,269 of record JAOVVI020014265.1, on the reverse strand, counting down.
TAGATTTATTTATATGTAATGTACCTTGTAGTTTGTTTTTTAAATTAATAATTTTTAAATAAATAATATTTGTTTAAACAAATACATGAAGTTTATGAAATAAATTTTTATTGTATTTATCAAAGTAAAAAGCTACTTGGTAACTCTTATAGCTTATCACAATTAATAGGAAATACTTAAGGTATATGAAATTAAATTTGTGGTTAAGAGATCAATTGATAATATCTGTATGCCTAGATTTACATAATATATTGTCTTTGTAGATAAATTTATGCACTGAATTTGATCTAAACTTATAAAATAAAAGCAAAGATCCTTTGGTATATATATATAAAGCTTTCTATCATGGGAGCCTTGTTAGCTTCCCAATGTTTTCTTTTATCTTTTCATTATTTGATTTTTTTATTTTTTTTCTTTTGGTAGTGGGAGTTGTTGTACAATTGTTAGCTAAAAGGTGTGGCATGAGCCCTTGAAATGGGTGGCATGAGCCCTTAAATTCGGAGGTGGGGGTTAGACTAGTTGAACTATGATGGAGATTGAGCCTATTAGCTATGAACCAAACAAATTTATTACAATTTTTTTAAATATAGATTCTTGATCTTTTTAATAGTTGAGATTTATACTTATCATACTAATGAGTGATTAAAAATCATAAGAGAATTTCTCTCTATTTTGATATTTTTTTTAATTTTAAGATAAAATTTAATTATTTTACTAACAAAAAAGAGTAATAAATATAAAATAAAGACTGCCGCAATATAATACACAAAAGTGTCCAAAACGTAGTGGCAATCGCATGTAGCTAGCATTGGACGAACCATTAGTTTAAATTGCAGATGAATTTCCAAATCATGTGGGCTGGTAAGATCGGTAGGGTAGATTAAAACCTCATATAGTAAACTCAAGAAATAATTTAATCATTTCTCGGATATCGTATATATAGCAAGAGTTTTATGATTTCTTTGTAATTTTTAATGCTTTATATGGGGAAGAATAGTGACAAATGGTGGTAGACATGGTGATAGATTCTTGATAAGATGCCTTAGGGACCTCAATAAAAAAAAAAAAAGAAGAGTGGAAGAAGGTCACAAGCTTGAGTCAATGAGGAACATAAAATAGGGTCACCCACCCTTAGAATTCCTTCTTGTGTTCTGCCTATTTAAAGCCTCTGGGAGACCTCTTGTGTGTTCAACAAAAACAAAAACATAAACACCATAATAATAATAATAATAATAATAATAATAATAATAATAATAATAGGTAAAGTACATAGGAAACTTGCAAATTAATAGCCCAATATTATATTATAATAAAGGATACCTAAAAAACATAAAAAAACTCTTTAATTAACATGAAGAAGATGGACCCAATTAAATAACCATCAACACATATAATAACATATGAATTTTTATATATTTTATTTGGACTCGTTGTACTTACAATTATCAATGCTTTATTGGTTATAATAATTCAGCAATTATTATTTTTTTTTGTCCTTTTTTTTTGCTTTTTTATTTTGTATTTTTTAAGGTAAGTGGATTCGTGAATTATGGTTAGGAATGTATGTTAGGACTAGCCTTTGTGTTGGCAGCCAGTTTAGGGACAAGGTGGACTAAAGAATGTGTTCCACTTAGTAAAGGCTTGCCAACCCTAGAAGACTAGGGTACCATTAAAATAGAATAAATTGGAAGCATATGTCCCTATTTTATTATGGGAAAATGTCAAAAATAGCCTTGATTTTTGATATTTTTATTTTTAATTTTTTAAGTTAGTACTAATTTTATTATATGTGAAAAAAATAATTGTTGATATTGGATGTAAAAAAAAAAACTCTTTAAAATGAACCTTAACTTTCAATTTCTATAAATTTAAAATTTTTGGACATTATACATGTGATATTAGATGGCATAAAATATGATAAGTTTTATCAAATTATTTTGTGTGAAATAAAGAAAGAGAAACATCAAAAATATTTGTAATGATTTTCTCTTTTAGTATGTTATATAGCTCAATTGTGACTTTAGGTTGAAGGAAATCAAAATAATTATGCAAATATTATTAGGGATTAAAAATATTAAAAATAATAAAATAAATAATCTCACAATATAATATTATATTTATATATAAAAAAGAAAACTCAGAAGAAAAAAATTACATACAAAAAAGGATAAATTTGACTATTTTTGACAAATAAAGATATAAGAGAAGTTTAATGGCTATAAATCGTGTTCTTATGAATATCAAAATGTTAGTATAAATATCATATATATAACATCATTAATGGATTTAAAGTATAGTAATCCATACTTTGGTGTGGTCTATTTGATATCTCTATTATTATCTATTCAAAATTTATATCAAACAGTACATAATTTTTCAGTTAAATTTTTAAACGAATCGATTATATAAAATAAATTTAGATTATACTTAACAAATATCATCACAGATAAACACTAAGGTCACCTAACCTTTACAATATTATCCCATATGTTTGTTAGAGATATGAAAACCAAGCAAGTTGCTGCCTAATATATTGGTTTAGCTAGGGATTGCCCAACAATTTGGAGTCACAATAACTGTTTTAGGAGACCTTGTAATAAATTTTCAACCAATAGTGGGCTTTAAGTACTATTGAGACACCTTTGGGCAAGGGAAGTGCCCTTAGATTGAGAAGGTAATTCAAGAAATTAAAAAGACAAACAAATTATATTCCAATAATCTTTTTGCTGTGCATAGGTTGAAATTGCTTCTGCAGTTAGATAACCAATACTGAAAATTATTTTTATACTTGTCCAAGCAAATATATATTTACCATTTTTTTATGTAATGAATCGTCGCAATGAGAGTGGACATTGAAGTTGTTTCTACCTTGATTGTAATATCCCGAATTTTTATTCTGATTAATTTAATATTAATTATAATTTTAGACAAATTAGGCGTGATAAAATTAATTAAACATTAAAAAATTTTAGGAGGATGTTTGGATCAGTTGGGTTGGTGTTCGGGGTGCGCCCGTGTAGTCCAAATATTTATTCAGATTTTGGAATGAAAAAAAATAAAAATATAATAATAATAATAATAATATATTATTAAAAATGAAAAAAGGAAGAAAAAAAATAATAAAATGCAGAGAAGGAGATAACATCGGGGAGAGAGGGAGAAAGAGGAGAGAGAGAGGGTTAGGGTTTCGGGTGGTGGAGGAGAAAGAAGAGAGGGAGAAGGGGGTGGAAGGCGGCCGTTCGACGACAGCCGGCGACGGCGATGAGCGG
>JAOVVI020014263.1:0-11566 GCA_028571085.2 Nepenthes alata | reverse complement strand
GGGTCTTCGGGCCCCAACAATAGTCACTAGATTGCACAATATTGGATCAGGACTTAGCCGGAATCGGGCGAGGGCCAGGGAGAAGACACCACCCAAAGGATAAGGCAAAGAAAAACGCACCAAAAGTAGCCGCCGACTGGACAAGCAGAGCAAACAGGATCCACGTCAATGCCAAGGGAAATCAAACCACAAGCCTCTAAACCAGCAAGTGACCACTGGATCTAACTTCATAAGAAGAACAAGCAGGAGGAGAAACCACCAGATAAGTCCGCAAATTAAATTTCGTACTCCGTTCAGCAACTGCACTGGCCGACAGTTTGCCCTGGCTGCTCCCCAATAGTAGCAGCACAGGCCTTCGAATCGGGAAGTTTGTCGCCAGATCTTCCATCAAGAGCCGAGCCTGGAGGAGGGGAAACCACCAGAGAAGCCCCCAAACCATTATTCACGCCCAGTTCAGCACCCGCACTAGCCGACAGCAGTCCCTGGCTCCACCCACCAACAGTAGCTGCACAGGGTCCCGAATCAGAAAGACGGTCACCGGATCTACCTTCAACAGCCGAATACATGAGAGGGGCAACCACCAGATAATTCCCAAAACCAGTATTCATGCTCCGTTAAGCTACCGCACTAGCCGACGGTTTACCCTGGCTGCAACCACCTTCAATCTTGTTAATAGCGTCAATTTACTCATGGAATCTACTCACAAGATGATGCGCCAACGATGAATGGCCTTCTGAACGACCTTAAAGGATGGCTGATGAATCAGTCAGCTTCTCCTGGATAACTGAGGTGGGAAACTCCATCCGAGTCGGACAGAGGCGACGGGGGCGGAGAAGGGAAGCCTGGGACGACGGCTGTGAAAAGTGAGTGATGTGAATATACATTTTTTAAGAAGTAATCGCATAATTCAACCTCAATCTCATAGTTTGCTCCATTATATTCTTCACTTACCACAGTCACAGATACGTTTTGCTACAAGGAATTAACCTGTTGTAATTTTATACTCTTTTTCTTTAATTTTTAGAGCGCATGCACCTTGATCACCTCTGTCAGTGAATTTGTTCTTTTCCTGGTCATAAATTTCTATTTTTATATTTAATAATTTATTAAAATAATTAAATATTATAATTTTATATTATTTTATTTTATTAAAAAAATATATTCTAAAATAACATGATTTTTAATAAAAAGAATGACTTTTATATGATTAAGAAGTGTATTTTTTTCTTGCTAGGGGTGCCACCTATCTTATGTGGATAGATAAAAAGGTGATTTTTCAGGGTTTATATGATCCCAGCTATGCATATTTGTGTATGTGGAGTTTCACTGACTTCCTATTTATTCTATTTTTACTTATGAATTCAGAAAACTACCAATTTATTATTCACATAATTCTTGAACTATGAATAAGAATGAGAAATAAATATAAGTGAAGAGAATTCGATTTCGGTTTCATTAAAAACAAATGATTAATATAAACATAGGTATGTTGTTAATGCTGACTTCTGCATTTTTAATTGAGAAAAAATAATTATAAAAGAAAACAAATCGGTTCCAGTTTGTTTGAGAAAAGAGTGCTAAGCATAAAATTAAACATATCTTTAATGTTCACTTTCATATTTTTTAAATTATAAAATTATTGTGAACTTGAAATTTATGTCATAATTTGAATAAATTTGGGTTAAATTATTAAAATTTTTATCTGAATTTTATACACTATAATGATAAATAAAAGATCAAATTATATGGAATTTACTTTATGATATATATTTTAATATTCAAATAAACTATCCCAAAAGTTCAGAACAAATAGAGATTGTGAGGATATGGGAGTGAGAAATAGAGGGCTTGGCTTCCTAATATGCAAAAGATCAAGTATTTAGAAGGTTATTACTTTGTACTTACTTTCCTACTTCTCTTTTTTAGATAAAATGAGCTAACGTATAACTAAATAGGAAATAATATGCTATTTTTCTAAAAAGGGAATAATATGCCACGATCTAAGTTGAAAACTAAATAGTTTAAACAAACTTCTGAGTAGGTGGTTTTCTAGAGGTAATTTAGCTGATAACGAAGTTAATCGATTAACCTTAGTTAAATGATCCTCGCCTGGGATAAATACAAAACATATTAATTGCTCACTTTATTTTACTACTCGATTGAGTTGACTATTCGATTTAGTTAACTGCTCGATTAAATATTCAAATTTTTTACTATTCAAATCTATGACCCAATTTATTTAGCAAACTTTCAAACTCTTGGCCTTTCAATTGTCTGTATGACTTTGATTCATTTCAGTTATATCTGAGTCTTGACCGAACATCATGATGTCTTTACTAGGTTTATTATTTAGGTCGAGTTCAATTAGATGACTGATTGAATTGGCTAAGTTGGTACTATATCCAACATTAGTCCCCCATTTTTAAAGGTTACATTTAAACTCCAAAATCAAAGTAATTTTACTGTTGAACTGCGCAAGTATTCCTTCCCGAGAGTCTCTAGGCTAATGTGTTGTCACAACTATCTAGTCGAGTCAGTTAAATCCTGTTGCCTAGGGGCTTCGGCAAAGATTTCCTAACTACTGTACTGGATTTTATGTTTTAGATGAAAGAAAGATAATCCTGAAATTATTGTGTTTTCCTACTTTTAGAAGAGAAGTTGTTTTGACTTCCCTCTTCACATAACATCGATAATTGGGTTGGGTACATTTTAGCTCATGCATCTAATTTTTTTATAAAACTAGCATATGTGTTAGGATGTATTCACCCTAGAGTTTCTAATTACCTACCATCATTTTGTGGGAGCCATTTGGCTAGATGCTACTCTTTCTCTTTTCATTTGTATGTGTTGTTATTGAAGAGAGACAAATTTAACCTCCTGCTTCTTTTGTTGTTGCTAATGAGGTTCAACACTCTCATAAAATAAATTGAAATTTATGAGTCCACCTAATTAGTATAAAGAGACAGATTGAATGTTGATTTTGTCACATTGAATGAATAATCTAAAGGGGAGGTGGATAACATCAACATCATGACGACTCTCGTGACCAAGATGATAAGTTAATGGCGCATTTAATACTACATCACATGGCATCTTCCCTCAAGACACATAACACATCACTTGAATTCCTCATTTTGCCAATTATTAATACGCAATGCTTAAATTTTTCCAATGGAGGGGGAAACATGTTAGAATGGGCAAGGTTCTCGAAAAAAAAAATATATCGTTTGGATCAATATTTTTCTTAAAATATATCATTTCTAAATTTTATTGTCTTTTCAAATTCTATCATTTCCTTTTCTTACATTTAAATTCGAGACGAACATTTTGGTTTCCTTTATATTTTCTCAAAAAAAGAAAAAATCTATAAATTCTTAATCTTTAGAGTCCTTTGATTTCTTTGTTTTTTGTCATCATGGGCCTGCGAAGCTTTCTTAAAAGTTATTCCGATATCGCCTCACATTTATCATTATCTGATATTCACAATGTCTATGATGGTTTGATATTCTAACTGTCATTCTATTTGTTGTTCCTTCATTGGATGAGAGGGCTTGTTTTCTTTAAGATGGTTTCGTTACTATTTATAAAGTTCATTGGAAAGTCGGGTTTTGCATCCCTATTTCTAGTGGATTTATAGAAATAATGGAGGCACTTGGAAGTTCTATCGCACCACTCCATCCCAATGCCATCCGTTATTTGGTGGCATTGTGTATCTTTTGTCAATATCAAGAGCTTAGGCTAGTTTCCAAAAATGGTAAAAATTGTTTTCCGTTTCAAGTAAAAAAATAATTAGATATCTTTGACTATTTAAAGAGGGGTTTAAAATAAGTCAAGGAAATTCAATTTCCATGAAGAATTGAAAGTATCAATTCACTTTTGTTAATGTTTCGAATGATGGATTTTATCAAATAATTAGATTAACATAAACTCGGCTTCTTTAGGCTTAATTAGTGAGTCAGAACTTTCTAGTACCAGACCTCAAGCAGATTTGGTGAAACAAATGCCGCCAAGTAACGCAACTCTGTTAGTTTTCTCGCTCCCACTGCTTTGGATGCAGTAAATTGTTATGTTGTTATTGGGCCTGATACTATAGCCAACTTGCCATTATATCCTTTGAAATAAAGGAAGGACATTTTGCTCAGTTTGCCTCCTAAGGTTTGTCTTGATTTTGGCTGGTCTAATAGCCTTCTGATAACTTCAAAAGTTTCTCCAGTTGATCATGATATATTAAAAGTAGTCAATGCTGTTTATGATAATTACATGGTTGAAATAAGGGTCGAGATGATAGTAGAGTAAGCTGCACAATTTTTGTCTCCAATCCTTGCCTCTTCTCCCATGTGACCCTCAGTAGACAGGCACATTTGGCATGGCAAAGAGGGGACCCTGATTGTTTTATTAGACGATGGGTGTGACTCTCCACATCACTCTATATATAAAAGTGTGACAATAGTTGTTGCTCCTAGTATTGCCAAATATGGGATTCCTGTTGTTGTTTACTCTCTTCCTTCAATCAGAGGCTCCACTTGCTCAAGCTGCTTCATCAAAACTAGAATGTGATATGGACAACACTCACATTATGAGGAAGACCAAGATTAATTCAGTATCTACTTCTTTGAGTAGCAAGGGGGCTAAAGCATCCCACTAAACTCTAAGAATTGAAATACCCATATTTTGGCCGACCTTGTCACTCCTTTGTTGGAGGTGTTCATCCTCTCCAAAATTTGATGTCATAAGATCTTTGTCAAACTTCATTGTAAGAGAGAACGTTCCCACTCGGAAGGCATATTTTTATCCTTTAAATTTCATTTATTCACTTATTCCATATTGTTAGTGCACTCTTTTTGTAATCCTTGTAGTTGGCAAATTAAGGTACATGCTATTATTTCAAGATCAAGAAATTTCACGTCTTTCCAAATTTTACATTGATCCAGTTGTAGTTAGGGACTTGTAGTGTAAAACTGTGGCTACCAAAGTCGGAGCATTGATCTTCTAAGACAAATTGGTCGAGCTAGAGAAATATATGGGCTAGTGGATTGTCATACTCTAAGATTCTAATAGATGGAATGATTTGATTAAAAACTGAGCTACCGCTACGAAAGAAAAGGCCATTTCTTTAGGGATTGGGCTATTAAAGCAGATCGATGCATTTCTATGATTGAGAATACCATTGAAGCATAGCAACCTGATTATTTACAGCTTAAAGAGTTAATGAGAAGAAGCAAATGACTAGAGGAGCTTGGGTTCTTTGCTTGATGCTTGGTTTAGTAAGGATATTAATCTTTGTAGGAAAATAACTTTTTTGGCAGATCTTAATTTTTTCACTAGCTACTTAGACGTGAGAAATTATAGAGTTGTTTAAGCCTTAGAAGTTAAAGATTTTGATGAACAATTGGATCCTCACGTTCCTGACTTTGAGTCCGAGTGTCAACTCAAGGCTTACTACTTAATTTCTTTCCCTTAATTTGTAATTTTGTGTCATAGCTTTACAATAAGATAGTGTAATTTGTTCTTTAATGAATATCTCCTAAATTATTCACCTCTATATCTCTAGAATTGCTTTTCATGAATGTAGATTAAGGGATTAGCCCCGAGCATATGATCTCTTAATCTTTGATCATGTAATAGCAACATTGATTCCTATCAAAGTACCTAGAATATTACTTTTTGTGAGAGAGGACCCTAGTTTTTAACTATATGACTGATTAAATGTATCCTGTAGAGAAGTTCATTATAATTTATCCGCATGTAGCATTCTTGAGATTTAATAGAATTGGTGGCTATATTGACAATCGAGTCTCAAAGGACTTCAACTCGCTTGATATTTGACCACTCAAAAGGGTGTTGAATGCTTAATTTTGAAGCCTTTGGGTCATATTTTATTTGGATGTATGGTTTCCTTAAATCTATACCATGACCGCTCACTTGGGACAATATATTTTAATAGATAGGGTGTTAAAATTAACTATCTGACTTAGAATTAATTATGGACATATAAGTTTAGCTATTAATAACAAACATGCATGCAATTTTGTAGAAATTAAATTAAAATTTTATTTTTATTGATAATACATCAAATATTTTATATCATACAAGTACATCAAAGTAAGAGGTGTGGCATACCTCTAAATTTCTAGGCTGTCATCTTTACTGATGGTATTTTTTAAGGTGAAAAGCTTTCCAATTGCACAAGACTAGCTTTTGGGTTTGGGGTCTTAACTTGCATGCCCCGTTACGAAATATAATTGATAATAAGAATCGCTCTTCTAGGTTGGGGATAACTTATTTTTGTGTAAATTTTCTAGTAGCTCGATATTCCTTTATGCCAAGTCTCCTACTTCGAACATTCATACTTTTACCTTTTTGTTATAATACCGATTGACTTTTTGTTGGTAAATTTTCACTCAAATATAAGCCACCTCTCTAACTTTTCCTAAAAAATTCAAATTCTATCTAAAGAGTTGAAATTTTTTTATCTAAAATAAATTTTTTTACCCAATAGCTTGGCAATCTTAACTCCATTAGGATCACCACTTTCATTCCATAACACAAATTGAAAGATCTCTCCCTAGTTGTTTCTCTTATAGTCGTTTAGTAGGCTAGGGTATAGAAGGGAGTTCATCTATCCAAATACCTCTATATCTAACTTGGTTTTTAAGCCATTATTTAGCATTCTATTTATCACCTCTACCTGCCTATTTAATTGTAGGTATGAGATTGATAAGTGAACCAATCAGATTCCTAGGCCTTTATAGTATTGTGTGAATATTTTTTCTAAAAATTAAATATTATTGTCAGTTACTATGATCACCGATATCCCAAGTTTGCAAATAATATTTTGACGAATGAATTTTGTTACATTATGTTCTATAGTATCAATTAGAGGGAAGGTTTGTACCAACTTTGTGAAGTAGCCAATCACAACAATAATGACTTACTTTATCCTGTCGCTAGAGGAAAAGAATATAGTATGTCTAGCGCCATTACCCAAATAACCAAAAGGCTTGCGAGGTGTGAAGCTCTGTGTGAGGTTGCTTAGGGACATTGTCTCCAATTTGATAACAGTCAGAATTTTTTTTTTCAAAAAAAATCTATTGTAACATTTTTACTATTTATTAATAATAATCCTACCTCATAATCATGAATGCAAAATTCTTTCCTCCCATGTGTACTCCATATATGCCAACAAATGCTTCTCTAATACGTAGTCGATTTCTGTTAAAGTTAAGTAGTGCATATAGGGTACCAAATATCCCATTCTATATCTACTATAATGTACCAACCTGTGTTCCTTATAAATCGCTTGGCCTCTGTTGGATCACTTAACAATGATCTGTCTTTCAAGTGCTTCAAATAACGTCCCATCTAAGTCGTTTCATCTAATGCCTTGAGAATATGAACTTGATCTTCTATGCCTGGTCTTTATAGAACTTGTCGCATATCTCATGCATATTATTCTGAGCAGCCTCACACTACCATCATAGAAATACAGTTGGCACTATAATTATTTTTTTCTAGAAATGTGGATGATTTTAAATTTATCAAGAAAAATCAAGGAATCCTAGACCTTGCAGACATATTTAGTTAATTTTTTATTGATTGCTTAAAATTACCAAATATTTAATTGACAATTAGGTCAAAATTACTATAGACAGTTAAATTCCTAATGTAACATTTATTCGCCAACTTTTGTGAAGTTAGTATAGCTTTATATCTAGCCACATTATTGATTGCTGAGAATCTAAATATTATCAAGTATTTTGATCTCCATTCATTTTAGTGAGGTTAGGATTATTCCAACTCCACTACCTGTCTAAGAGGGTGCTCCATCAACATGAAGAGTCCATTTAGGTATCGTTGCATTAAGGGTAGTTCCTGAGGATTCGTCAATAGCCACATCCGAGAATAAGGTTATTTTTTCAATGATAAAATCCGCGAGTGCTTTACCCTTAAAAAAGGATTTGGCCGAAAACTCTACGTCAAATTCACACAATTCAGCTAACCACTAAATTAGGTAGGCAGATATCTTTGATTTTAACAATATACCTTTTAGGGGTTATTCTATCGGGATCAAAATTTTATAGGCTGAAAATATAGCTAAAGTTTCCTTGCAGCAAAAACCAATACTAAGGCAATATTCTCCATACAAGTATAATATGCCTTCGAATCGTTTAGTATTTTATTGACATAATATACTAATCATTATACCCTTGATTCTTTCGTGACCTGAATGATGCATAGAACAATTTCTGAAATAGCCAAGCAAAGATATAATTCCTTATCCCCATCAGGACGGGTTAGTAAGGGCGGATATGCTAAATATTCTTTCAAAATTTCAAATGCTAATTGGTATTCAACAATCTATCCGAAATCATTTGTCTGTGCTCCTCGCAATTCTTTGAACAAACATATTCAAAGTTTTTTTGAGGAGTGGATTTGCCTTTTTGGTCTATCAGGTTTAATCCTAGAGATGATGCTAAACTTGTGAACAAACATATTCATCAAAATTCTTGGCATATCATCGGATGTCCATGCGAAAGTGTCAGCATGTATATGTCCAAACTATATTAATTTTTGCTTCAGTTCTTGATCCAGTGAAAACACGATCCAATATATTTATCTAAATCTATCGGATTCAAAGGAATAAAAAACATTAACTCTCTGAGTTGATCTTGTTGAAGAGAGGCTTCATACTGAATGTTGAATTCCTCTACTGATTATGAACGAGACGGGCCATTCATCGGTGTTAAGTAACAAGTTTTTTCAATGACCGTATCTCCTTTAATTTCTCCACCCTAATATTTAGTTAGAAACCTCATTTTCAGTTGTGGGATGGAGGTGATCGCTCTGAATGTTGTTAGGTATGGTCAGCCTAAAATGGTATTATAAATTGATAGAAGATCGACCACCAAAAAAATTAGTCAATGAGAGGTCATCTTTGGGAATATTCCTATCATAACTTCTAGGTATGTAATTTCCTTTATTTAAATCGTTTAATTGTCCAGCTCATGTAGTGATTCATTCGATAGCTTGATTTAATTATATTTAAGTCATAACTTAATGCACACATGAAAATAGATTATTTTTTCTTAAATGTTTCTTAACAATAAAAACTAGTTTCAATTAATAGCCTAGACATCTTCTAAAACAAGTGTGGTTACAACAAGAAAATCAAAATAGGTAGATTACTTGTGTTATATTATCATTATTAAAACTAATGATATCTTTCTTTATCCCTAATTTATTTCTCTTATTAGATGAAGCTTCATCTAAATGATCTAAAATTGTTGAGATGACAAGTTTGGTGCAAGCCATATTAATGACCTCATTAATTACTCAATTTTTCTGGTTGCTTGGCTGGATCTTCATCATCTTTGTCTTTGCATGGCCTGGCCCCAAAATTCAATAAATATTCCTTTGAATACCTCCCTTGATAAGGATCTAATTTTCCTTCTGAAACATCTCATAGATTGCTAGTAGAGGTAGTAATTTGACTAGTCCCCCCCCCCTCTTAGCTATTTCTCGACTTGGGTTACTTTAAAAACTTTTTGTTATGGATTTGTATCAGAATATTTTTCCGAATGTATGTGAGGGGGTTGAGGGATAGCAACTCGTGTTCTTCGCGAGCACCAAGCTTGGTCATTTGTTACTTACAATGGCCCAAAATCAATTGATTGCTATCGTTTCTCCTTTTTCCTCCCACATTATGTCCTGAGTGCTACTCATAATTTGAACATTTTAGCCATTTAGCATCGTTAGCCTCATCTGTTGTGATGTAGGCCCATATAATCGCCTCTACCTCTAAGAATCTCTTAGAGTCATGCTAAACTAAAGACTTACAAAGTCACCCAATCGAATTGTCACCATAAATAAATTTAACTTCACTTCATTGGTGAGCCTCGATATGTGTAATATCTGAAATTTTTATTCTGATTACTTTAATATTAATTAAAATTTTAGATAATTTGAACGTATCAAAAATTAATTAAATATAATAAAATTTGGAAGGATATTTGGATCAATCGGGTTGATACCCGAGGTGCGCCTGTGCGATTGTCCGACTATTGGTTTGGATTTTAAAATAAAAAAATTTTAAATAATATATATATAAGGATTCGGGGAGAGAGATTGGAGGAGAGAGAGTGATGGAGGGTTTAGGGTTTTGTAGGCGGAGGAGAAGAAGAGAGGAGGAGGGGCAGCCAGCGTCGACGACGTGCGGTGAGGAAGGCACGACGTCGATGGTCGTCGACGGCTAGAGGTTTGGTCAGTGGTGGTTGAGTGGCATAAAGGTAAGGCCATCGAGGTGGTCGACGGTGTTGTCGGCAGCAAGCGCAGTCACACTGTACGGATATGTTGTGGTGGTCGACAGTGGCCGGTTGTGACTCACCAATGACCGGTGATGGCCGTGTGTATGCAGCAGTGTGCAGCAGAAGCACGCGAAGGGAGAAAAAGGGGGAAGGTTTATGCGGAGAGAGCGAATGGCGCACGAATAAAGTAGGCAGACGATGGCCCCAAGAGCAGGCATAGGCAGCGGTGGATCACGGGTGAGGCGGCGCGGCGATGCTGCGTGCAGAAGAGGCCGCACGCAAAGGAGTGAAAGGGTAGCGCACGAGCTTCAGCCAGCAGGAGAGAGAAACACCCAATTTGAGTACTACGGGACATCATTTCTTCAAATCTACAAAGTATGGGTTTAATGTATGTATATACAAACCCTCACATTGGTCTAATTTAATTTCTTATATATTTTGGATACCGTTTGAAATTTTTACTAACATGTTTATATTTTTATACACTCGATTTATTTATTTTGAATATTCATGTATAGTTCCTTGCATGATTTAGGAATTTTTAGATATGTGTTTTCTGATTTTAGAAATTTATAATTTTTCTTAAAACCTAAAAAATTTATTAGATACTGTGTATATTTATATGAGTATGTGTAACAAAAATATGCATAAACTTGTATAGGCCGTGTATTTTCACATGCACTTGTCTGGTTGTGGTTACTATATTTGAATTTAGATATTAAATTTTTTGGCCAGCTCTCGACAAAGAGATATTTATTATTTTAAATTTTTTTTATCGACAGAAAAGACTTGGAGTTGTGACCCTTTTCATTTAGATAATTTGACTTGACCTTAGAATATATTTGAACGTCATAATATATCTGACAACTTTGAGGATTGCACCTAAAATAGTGGGTGATAAAATATAGTGAGTAGCCTTATCTATGGGCACAGAGTACATAAATTTTAGCCTAAGATTATCGAAATTATGTATAACACTTCGTCAAACTAATCTTTAAATAATTAGAACTCAGATTTTGGTTTATAATTTATATTTTTGTATTGATTAGTGTTCGACTTTGATTTGAATGTAAATTTTTAGACTTGAATTTAAGTTTCGTTGATTTTATCCATAGTTGACTTTGGTATGTCTCGTATAAATAATTTTGACTATATATTTCAATCCGAACCTTTGGAATATCTACTGCGACACTGTTTTAATTTCTGCGTACGCTATTACATTATTCGACTATTGGATTCTGCCCCAGATTACAAGTTGATCG
>JAOVVI020014262.1:0-11566 GCA_028571085.2 Nepenthes alata | reverse complement strand
CCTCCATCACAGCACTCGCATCACCTACTCCATACTAGCCATCAAACGTATCTTACAACCTGCTGTCATATGTTTGTTATCATAGCAAGTTCATCATAACTTGCTGTCAATTGTTACATCAATCTATTGCTACATTCTGTTAATGACAGCAAAACAATCTAAGCCATATATATACAACAACTTCTGATTGGGTAATTAAGAGAAGACATGGATCAATTACATCTTGATTGGTTATTACATAAAGCCACGGATCAGGGTTCTACAATAAGCACATATTGTGCTTTCATTGTTTTAGGATTATGTATAAATGTAATTTTAGCTTTCATGTACTTCTATATTTTATCATGGATGGCTAGGATTAGTTTTAATACTGTGGACATTGACGACTGCTCAGCCTGTGGTGGTTTGCCAGTGGAGTGCTGACAGGCTTGGACTTGTCCATGTTGAAGCGTTGGAGCACCTTCTCAATGTAACTTTCTTGGGACAACCGTAGTCTCCCTACCTCCCAATCGCAAATAATTCTGACGCCAAAAATCTGCTTCGCCGGTTCGAGGTCTTTCATTGCAAAAGATCGTCCAAGTTGCTCCTTCAAGTTCTTTATCCGAGTAGCATTCCGTCCAACAATCAACATGCCATCCACGTATAAGAGAAGGATAACAAAATCATCTTCGGAAAACCTCTGTGTAAATACACTGTGATCACAAGTAGTCCGCTGGTACCCATGACTGACCATGACCGACTCGAACTTCTTGTACCACTGTCTTAGAGCTTGTTTCAACTCGTACAGACTCTTCCTTAGATGACAGACGAGTCGTTCCTTCCCCTTAACCTCGAACCCTTCCGGTTGTTCTATGTAAATTTTTTCTTTTAGTTCACCATGGAAGAAGGATGCCCAGACATCCATCTGCTCTACTTCCAGATTCTGGGCGGCTGCCAATTCCAATACATCCCTTATGGAAGACATCTTCACCACTGGAGCAAAAATCTTATAAAAAAAACTCCCTTTTGTTGACTAAAGCATTTTATCACTAGCCGCGCCTTGTATCTCGGCTGCATAGTGTCCTCAGACGTCTTCAGTCGAAAGCCCTACTTATTCTTTAGAACTCTCTTTCCATTAGAAAGCTTGGCTAATTCAAATGTGTGATTTTTATGGAGAGAACACATTTCATCATTCATGGCTTCTAGCCATTTCTCATTATTCTTGTCCTCCATAGCCTCTTCATAAGTCTCAAGATCTCCGGCATCAGTGAGCATAGCATACTCACTAGGTGACAGACGGACGGACGACCGTCTGACAGGAACATCTTCGGCCGGTTGAGAAATAACTTCATCCTTGTCTTTATCAGGTGCCAGGACCGTCTCACCATTCTTCTCGGCCACTTCAGGACCATTGTCCTCGTCCTCTAGGGGCACTGGACGGACACTTTCAACACTCACTTTGTCTGTTTGAGCAACATCAGAGTTGGTCTTCCTGCTAATATCCTCAATCGTTTCATTCTCAACGAAAATCACGTCCCTTAATCGGATAAGCCTTCTCTCAGTTGGGTCATAGAATCTGTAACCCAACTCATCTTCCCCATAGCCCAGAAAGATACACTGCATCGTCTTTGGCTATAATTTGGTCATTTCATCCTTTGGAGCATGAACAAAGGCTTTGTAACCAAACACCCGTAAATAATCATAGAATAGCTCATTATCCGACCAAATCTTCTCCGACACTTCACCCTTCAAGGGTTTACTGGGCGACCTATTTATGACATGGGCCGCCGTCTTCAGTGCTTTGGCCCAAAAGTGTGCGAGAAGTTTAGTTTCAGAAAGCATGCACCGTACTCTCTCCACAAGTGTGCGGTTCATTCGCTCTGCCACTCTGTTCAACTGTGGCGTCTTTGGTGGCGTTTTTTGATGTCTAATACCATGTAACCGGCAATAGGTATCAAAAGGCCCTGTATACTCGCCGCCATTATCACTTCTGACGACCTTCAGTTTCTTCCTCATCTGACGCTTAACAATAGCATGAAACTGCTCAAATATACCGAGGACTTAGTCCTTGATTTTCAGTGGATAGACCCATAATTTTCTGAAACAAACGTCAATGAAATAAATGAAATACTGAGTTTCACCAAACGACTTCTCCCTGAAAGGTTCACACACATTTGTGTGTAGAAGATCAAGCAATTCTGCTTTTAGAGCGGACGAGTCTCCATGAAATGAGACTCATATTTGCTTACCGGCTAAGCAGTGAGGATACATCCTCAGTCTGTCCTCCTTCATTCCCGGAATAAGACACTTTCTGGCCAAATGAGATAATCCACGTTCGCTCATGCGGCCCGACCTTCGATGCCACAAGTTTTCGGACTCCTTACTGATTGCAGCATTCACATTTTCCGCCGTTGCGGACACATTCATTATGTATAGGCTGGAGCACTTTTTTCCTCTTGCCACAAAAAAAGACCATTTGGTCAATTTTCACTCACCTTCGCAGAAGGTATTACAATAACCTTTGTCATCCAACCGACTGGTTGAAATGATATTGAGTCGGATGTTAGGAACATGTCGAACATCCTTTAACATCAGCTTCGTCCCATTATTGGTGACCAGCACAATATCACATCTTCCAATAATTTGGGATGTTCCTTCATTACCCATCCTTTTCACTCCAAAATCTCCTGGGGTATAGGATGCGAACAATCCCTTTCTCGACATGACATGTAAGGAGGCACCGGAGTCAACCACCCAACCTGACTTCTCGTCCGTCAGACTTACCACGTTCTCTTCACATGTCAAGAAGAGATCGCCTTCTGTGACCATTGAGACTAAGGACTTTTCTTCACCTTATCCCTTTTCTTCTTTCTCTTTCTCTACGTTCTCACGCTTTCACTTGAAGCATTACTTCTTAATGTGGCCCTTTTTGCCACAGTAATGACATTCAAGGTTTTGATGCCTTGACCAGAATTTACTACGGTCTTTCTCTCCAGGCTTCTGGTTGCGTCCTTTATTCCTTTCCCTAGACTCGGTCTTAAGTACCTCAGAATGCGAGGATGTTGAGACCCCTTGTGACCGCCTTGACTCATTAATGAGTAAGGAAGCAATGACCTCGTCCAATTTGAGAGTGTCTTTCCCAAACAGCAGCGTAGTGACAATATGGTCATAAGAAGCTGGCAGAGACACCAAAAAAACCAACGCCTTGTCCTCCTCCTAAATCTTCTCTTCAAGAGCCGCCATCTATGTTACAATCCGGTTGAACTCGTCCAAGTATTTTTTAAAACTCCCTCATTCCAACAACCGCAGGCCATAGAACTGTTGTTTCACGTGCAGCCTGGTTGTCAGGGAATTAGACTTATATCGGCTCTCCAATTTCTCCCAGACCTCCAGCGGATCAGTCAGGCCAAGGAACTCCTGGAGCGTGTTGTCTGTCAGGCATAATTTAATAGTGCAATTGACAAGATCTCTTTTATCTTGCCACTCCTCCTCGGACAAGCTTTCCGGCTTTTCTTCCTTCTTCTTCAGCGTTTTTATTGTTCCTTCTTTGGTCAGAATATTTTTCACCCTCTCTTACCAAAGAATGAAATTACTCTACCTGTTGAATTGCTCTACGCTGAACAACAAGTTCTTTGAAGATGCCGATGCCATTTAGACGAAGTTCTGAACATGTCTCTGATATCACTTGTTGGCGGATAATGGGCGGCCTACTGACAAGAATGCAGGAACAGTCCCTATTGGCCGGAATGGGCGGCCAACTGATAAAAGCACACGCGCATTGTGAAGTAGAGGTAAGAGAAGAGAAATGAACACCAAATGTTTTACGTGAAAAACCCTTATCAAGCAAGGAAAAACCATGGGACATTCGTCTACAAACCGATTTCACTATGTGTGAGGTTGGAAATAATATCCCACAATTACACTGGCACAAGAGAAAAGAAGACCGAAGAACAGAGCACAAGTAATACAAAAACACACTTTCTTTTTGCTCACAACTCTCTCTCTTTTCTTCCCTGTCTTTTTCTCTCTCTATCACACGGTTTTCTTCCCTTATACACACCTTTAAAATAACAGACGCCAATATTCAGCAAATCAGAGGAATATTCTTTATTCCCCGACAAAATCTGTCCTTACCAATAATATGAATATGCTCTGTACAAAAACGGTTCCCGTAAAATCGTCTGAGATTACATACGCTCAGAAGATCTTCTGAGCTGACACCATTCTGGATTTCCTGACTGACGGCAAATATTTCAATGCCCGCGTTCTTCACAAGACCGGTCAACGCCTGTTGACCGTCCTTTCCACATAACCGCCAATCCCTTAGGAGATCGGTCTACAGTCATTCAGGGATCTTTCAACAATGCGGGGCAACTTATGCCACTCGCCGGTCAACATATTGACCAGACATTGTTGCCCGTCCAATTGTTTTCGGTCAACAAAGTTGACCGGAATCTTTCTGCTTATTCACTTCGCAGTCCATGAGCTCCGTCTGAGTCCTTTGGTCATTAGGACTTTTATATGGGAGTGACCTCCCAACAGATTCTTGGGGTCATTTTTCACTATCCATCCTAATAAACACTTCACCACGTAAAACTTCAAAATCAGCTTTTTAATTCATCAGATTTAGCTTTCTAATTCTCATTTTCATATCCACTGTTATTTTGTTTTGCTGGTGTACAAAATTCAGCATCAGCTTTTCCAAAATTTCCATATTCAAAGCCCACACCTTTATCACAGATTTCCCCACGTCAGTCACTACAGTTTGTTAGTCATTGTTCTATTGCAATTTCAGCTTTGGATGATCCTTATACACTACTTGATTTCCAAATTCAGCAACATCAGATACAGATCTATACTGCCCACAAACAAGCATCGTTTTTCATCACAGCTTATTAAACAATTTCAGCACATCAAAACTTTTTTTCTGTCATTGTTCTAGGTATTGTCCAAGAAAAATACACTTGGATGCCTAGTGTGCTATCATGCCATGGGTTTCATTTTAAATTATTGCTCTGAAATGGAAGTTTTTACAAAGAGACAAAATGTCTTATTATCACAAATCTCAAATTGGATTCTTGTATCAATAAAAAAGGTCGAGATCTAAAATTACCATCCATTTCATATGGATTTTCAAACTTTTCTACGGGATGCTTTGCGGTTGTAAGATTTTATGACTTGACTATAAAGATCCATTTTAAATCACACCCCATAAGCATTCATGATTGTTTTCAAATTATAATTTTTGTTCTTCAAATTCCTAAAATCAGCAGCCATTGTGCTGTTTCATGACTCAAACAAGCGACACAAGTTGTTGTATCGTATTTCTCATCCACACGATCATTGGTGAATTGTTTGTTATCAACCGAGTCATCATCAGTCCTTACTCAAACACATATTTCATTTTCTACAACTTACTTCACCCAGATCTGTCATAAAATAGATTTCTTCAATTCAGTTCCATATTGTCTTTTTCGATTACAAATTCAAACACAAATCTGTTGTTTAGTTCAGTTGTTGTCCATCATTTTTTGTAAACAAATTGATTTAGGTTCTTCCGAACACAATTCCAGTTTCTATTTTTCAATCCCAATTCTATCATTTGTCATTTTTGATATTTAGTTGTCTTGTTGCTTTTAGATCGTGGTTATAACATGAAATTAAATCGTAAATACTTATTGATTATCACATGTTATTAATTTTATATGTATTTGATATTATTATCCGAGATACATTATTAAATTCTTATGTTATTGATTTTATTTATTTATTTGGCTTTCTACTTACTCTTATATTTTCTTGGTTACAGAGTAGAGAGCCGATAGCTGGTTGGAAAAGATTGTGTACTCATTGTCGAAATTTCAAATGGAGACGATCTCGGAGCCTACGAGTTTTGTAATGAGAGATTTCAAGGATTTTTTATTATTTTTAGTAATTAGATATTTTATCGAGACCGTATTCCTAACAAAATTTAATATTATGAATATGTTATTTCACATTTTTGAGGAGGTGATTATTTATTATGGATATTAAATTTAATAATATATTTATAAGGATTATTTATGATTTGAGTTTTTCCACATTGTTGGTTTGGGTTGGGTAAAGTGATTCGAATTTGAGTCACCACATTTCATATATTAAACTCTTGCATTCATGTATGTTTAATTATGGTCCTTATACTATGATATGCATATTAATATTTAATTTCAATCCCGAGTGAGTGGAATCTTATGGCTTGGTTTGAACTTAGTGTTAGTTTTGGATTTAATGTTTAGTTTTGAATTTAAGGTGAGCTTTGAACTTAGGGGCTAGGAAGTATCTGTGTTTTGGACCGTATGACTTAGTGGGTTGTGATCGGCTCAATTAGACAATAGGAGTTAGATACTTAGTTATTCATAGATTTTTTATCTCATTGGTAATCGTTTCTTTGCGCTGTCTTATATTGTGTTTGTAGCCTTCTTGGTTACCATGTGGTTAGGTAGAAAAGATTGTATTAAATATTACATTTTTAAAAAGTATGAAACCTATGGAATACTAGTATAGTTTATGATTGTTCGACATCTATTATATGTCTAGTGGATTAAAGTCTATGTTTTGTGAAGGGACACTTGTAGTTATCTAATCATCATTTGGTACGGTATAAAAGGATATCACGGGAAGGGATGTTTGGTTTGACATAGTCAAAGAGTTTAGGATTCTCTGATGTTAGATTTTATATAGAGAGTTGAGAATTCTCTTGGACTAGTACTTATATTGAGAGTGGTAGGTTTTTGCATAGGATTTAAGATGGTTGTAAACCCCTAGTAGTAAAGTTTTGAGAGATTATAAATTTGATCGTATGTCAAACTTATAAGTATTGGTTACCTCATGATAGTTACCTAATCATTGAGGGCATGAATACACGACCTTTAGTTTATAGTGATAGAATAAAAAGTTGAGGAGATTGTTTTGATATTTCATATTGTTGAGATTTTTATTGAGATAGATTCAATGAAACATTTGTTATTATTGAGATTCAAATTCGGTGGAAAACCTGTTGTATTTGTGATGCTCGGGCTTCATGGAACCCTTCGATTTGGTACTCGTTGTATATGCTTTGGAGTTGTGATTTTGACAAGTAGTGAAATTTTGAATAAACGATTATTAAGTCATCTACCCTTAATATTGCTTTTGCATGCTTTGTATCATGCATCCGAGATAATTATTGGTTATACTATACTATTGATTATATAACTTGCTATACATTTTGCTCACCAATATATTTTCTTAGTTTCAAATTAGTGTTAGACGGATAAAGCTAGTTAGTGATCAAATTTAGCTAAGTTGTTTGCATAATGAGGATCTTGGAACTTAGAAGTCTTATGTTGGAGTTATTGATTATTTATTTCTATTGACAATGCTAGTTTTGAGATATTGTTTTCGTAGGTTGTGTTCTCATTATTGGTGGTAATATATAATGGACTTTATTGTCAAACTATTGTTTTGCAAGGAGTGTTTATGATTATTATTAATGTTTCATTATGAGGCTATTTATGATGATGATTATATAATTTCGAAAGTTAGTGTGATAGTTTGAGTTCAGGGTCGTTGATCGGGTTTGAGTCATCACATACTCACTATTTCATTTACTTGATTTCTGAAGACATGGGTTGGCCGTGCAATGTCCGCTGGAGCGAAGTTACAGGGCGATACCTTCGTGCAAAGTTTGCAAGTTAGTGACTTGAGCAGCGGTTTGGAATATTTTTTTCAGTAGCTATCCGCTTATTGATTGTGAGCTGGTCGCTTAAGTAGCTTGTAGAGAATATAAATATCCTATTTTAAATTTAGGTCATTTATTACACGACATTTATATCCTTTTGGTGGCTAACTCATAAGAGAAAGTCAGGAAAGAAGAAAGAGAATATTCTTGCCATCCTTTTGAATTCATCACTTGTGGATCTCGTCATCTTTATTGTTTTGAATGTTTTTACTTGTGGTCTTCTTCTATTTTTCATTTCTTGTTGCATTAATTTTGGCTTACTAATATTAAGGTGAAATCAAAGGATGTGTTTGTGGTTGACGTATTTATACTCATAATTTATAATGAAATTATAAGAACCTAAGATACTATAGTTTTGCCCTATGTTAAAGGGATTCCTAAAAGAAATATCATGTGCCTTATTTTTACTTGTTATCAAATTTCTATTGTGATTATTATTAAATTGTCACATCTCCTTATGGGTCTAAACAATAGGCTCGGTATTTTGATTCACGTGTAAATTTGTTTTTGTTTTGATTAAAAAGCTTGGTGTCCTTGAGTGCGAACAAGTGGCCTTAGAGCATTTAGGTTATTATGTTAACTTTTATTTGAATTGGTTGAGAATGGTAAGAAAATAATTTGCTTGAATATCACAAACTTTGACATTTGAATGAGCAAGTTAAAATATATATTATTCGTTAAAATAATGTATCTTCACGTATCTGTTGCTCAAATGCTCGAATCAAAATCTGATAAAGATTATACTTTTAAACATGCACAAGTTTGCGGGTATATTTGAAAATTTATTGACGACAATATTTATAATCACATTTGTAATGAAAAGTATGCAAGCTTCGAAAATAAGTAATAACAAATTGTATCATTTGATAAACTTGATGCAAGTGAAATACTGAAAAGGGGGTTCTATAGCCGATCATCTTAACGAGTTTTAATGTAGCATTGGTACATTAAGTAGTTGGGTATAAAATTTGATAATAAATTGTTAGGCTTATAGTTGTTTGTTGCATTATTGGATTTGTAGGAGGTTATTTAGATTATCATTACCAATACTACTTTAAATGGTGTAATAATATTGGAGATAGTTAAGGGTGTAGTAATTAATGAGGAAATGAGAAGGAGGTCACAATGCTCCACGTTCTCGCATTCTGAAGCACTTGTCTCGAGGTCACGGGTAAATGGCAAGAGGAGAGGCCCCAAATCATGTGAGAAAATTTAGAGCAGATCGAGGTCAATGTATCAAAATGTCGAATGCCATAACTGTGGAAAAAAAGACCATATCAAGAAGTATTATTACAAGTGAAAATGAGAGAATAGAGGTGACAGTGAAAACAAAATTGAGAAGTCTTGAGGCGATGAGAGAGTATCAGCTATTGCCAAGTTTGATTCTCTTATTATATGAAAAAGATGTGATCAATGTGGTTGATTATGAGACAAGTTAGATGATTAATAGCTGCGCATTACTCTACATAATGTCTAGGAATAAAATTTTCATATCTAATACTCTTAACAATTTTGAATTATTGAAGATGGGCAATGTCGGATTGTCTTGGATCATGGGTTGTAGTAATGTGTGTTTAACTACCGGTAATGACACGAAGTTTGTCTTAAGGGATGTATGGCACATCCTGAATATCTGGTTGAATCTTATTTTAGACAACAAGCTTGATGATGAGGGTTTTGCAACCCTTTTTACTAGGGCTTGTAGAAGTTTAGTGGAGGCTCTTCAGTGATGGTACGTAGGAAAATGCTTTCTATCTTATTTGGGTTGCAAGCCTCAGTCTCAAAGGGAGACATAATGTGGCTAAGAGTTATGAGTCAATCTATTTATGGCACAAGTGGCTTAGCTATATGAGCTAAAAAGGGTTATAACTGTTTATATGAATGAGAATCAAAATTAAAGATGTGTTCTCATTATATGGACGGAAAGCAATAAAGAATTCATTATATGGAAACTTATCTACAAAGAGGGTGGGTCTCATTGAGCTCATGCATACCGATATATGCGGGTATCTCAAGATAAAATCTCACAATAGTACACTTTATTCTATAAACTTTATTGATAATTGCTCTAGTAAATTGTGGCTATACCCTCAAAGATGAAGGATCAAGTATTTGATGTCTTCAAGTAATTTTGTGCATTGATTAAAAGGCAAATGGGGAATAAATTAAAGTGTGTATATAGTGACAACAAAGGATAGTTCGTTAGCCCATTTGAGGCATATTATCATTCGTATGGAATATGATAGCAAAAGATTTCGCCGAAGGCATTAAACCAAATGGTGTGATCTAGAGGATGATTTGAACGTTGATTGAAAGAGTTTGATACGTACTTTCGAAGGAAAAGCTCTTTGACTTATTTAGGAGGAGCCTTGAATGTCGTAACTTATGTAATTAACCTTTCTCTTAGCAATCCCTTAAATGGCGATATGTTCGATAAGGCATGGCTAGGAAATGAGATATTTTATGATTGCTTGCTTGTATTTGGGTGTAAATCTTTTGTCGATATTCCATGAGAAAAAAGATCTAAGTTTGATACAAAAATATGACAATGTATCTTTCTTAACTATAAAAAAGATGAATTTGACTATCAATTCTATAATATAATAGAAAAAACTTATAAGGTATATAGATGTAGTGTTCATTGAAAATGAGACTATTAAGAATATTGGTAAAGAGGAGAATTTGATCTCCTATGATAATAACCGCTTTTGCAATATGGATATAATGTCTTTGACATTGATGCTAATTCAAGTTGATAATGATACTTGGGGTGATCACGAAGGCAATGGAGGCCATGATACTCCGACCTTTACTGAGATGGATGATGATGCTGATGATGATACTCATGGTGATATTCATCATTAAGTTCCCAAGTCTACACCAACTATCTTACTTCAACAATCCATGAAAAATCAATGTCCTTCTATACGTTTATCAGTTAATGAGTATGTGTTACTTATTGATGGTAGATAGCCTGAATGTTTCAATAAAATTTTAGAGAACGATTATAAGACAAAGTGGATGGATATCATGTAAGATGAGATGAAATCTTTACACATGAATTATACTTTTGAGCTCACCAAATTGCTTAAGGGGAAGATATAATTAAAGAATAAGTGAGTTTTTTGTTTGAAATTCAAAGAGAACAATCCTCAGCTAAGATAAAAGGCGATATTGATTGTAAAAGGATTTGGCCAATGAAATGGTATCGATTTTGATAAGATTTTCTCACCCATTGTAAAGATATCTTCCATTTGAGTTGTTCTCGGATTATCCACGAGCCTTAATCTAGGAGTTAAACAACTGAATGTTCAGACAATTTTTTTCTATGGTAATCTTGAGAAGAAAATTTACATTGAAAAATCGGAGGGGTTTCAAACTAAGGGGAATGAGCATCTTGCAGCCTTTATGAGCTAAAGTAAGTTTAAAGACAATGATACAAGAAGTTTAAGTTGATTATGGTACAATAAGGTTATCAAAGACTACTTTGAACTATTGCATTTTTGTCTAAAGGTTCTCAGAAGAGAACTTTGTTATCCCATTGATATATGTAGAGAACATGCTTATTGCGGAATGAAATGCTTTTTGGATTAGTGAGTTAAAGAAGAAACTTGGAAAGTCTCTTGCAACGAAAATTTTGTGGCTAGTGAAGTAAATTCATGATATAAGAATTTTTCACAACTAGAAAATGAAGAGGTTTTGGATGTCCTAAGAAGATCACATAAAAAATGTGCTTCAACGTTTTAATATGAAGAATACAAAGTAGTGAGTACTTTGCTTGCTAAATGTTTCAAGTTGGGCATTTAGCAAAGTTCTTCTACAGAGGAT
>JAOVVI020014261.1:0-11566 GCA_028571085.2 Nepenthes alata | reverse complement strand
CCCCCCCCCCCCACTTGGAAAAAGATTATACAAAATACAGATACTTGAGAGGATGTATCAATATTTACCTCCTCATCTAAGGTAGGTAGATAATACTTAAAAAGCTTTTGCCAAGTGCTGGCCACTTTGACAACATTTCTCTGCAGCTCACCTGAAAATGTATACATGATCATTTCATAAACTATGGGCCAGTATTATAATAAACATCAAGCTTCAATAGTTGCCATCACTCAGCATGCATAATGATGGCAGATAGTTCATTTCAGCACTCTCCAACTCCCAAGCTTCCAGCTACTAAGAAAGGAGATTGTTGAAGTACATCTGGAACAGATAATGAAATATGATCTAATCTACACTCCCATCTTTTATATTTCTGAGAAAACATAAGCATTCATTAGTTCTTCAGAATAACAATGTAAAAAACATCGTTATCATAAAATCAACAAAACTAATGTTGTTAAATGTGCACCTAGACTCGAGGCTCATACCTTGGCGCCTTAATATACCTACATAAGCTCAACCCAATAGGCACACACCTTATAAAAAAAACTCCTTATAGTTTTTTTTAATTAACTTTTTCTTAAAAAAAAAATTTAGCTGTTATACTTAATTACTAGCTATAATACTAACTTGATATTGCAAAACTATAATTAATGAAAGTTGTGAGTGGCCAATTAGAAAAGATTGACGAGAAAAATGAATTTGTATGTGAGGATAATTTTTGGACAAAAGGGTTTTATAATCAAAATTGTTTGAGTAAATAAAACTACACATCACACTAAATTTAGAAATAGTGTGAATCTTGAATATTAAGTGCCTCTAGAGCTACAGTATTAGAATTTATAAATAATGAAGATTCTAACTTAGAAAAATAAAGATAATGAAATAATTTAAGCCTACAAGTTAAAAAAAAAAAGAATATATGAACTTTTATTTGATAATGATATATATTAATCTTTGATGTGACTATTTTGAAAATAATATTTTAAATTTTTTTTAATGAATTTTATTATTCTTGTGCATTTATGATAAGATTTGCTTATTAATTACAATATTTTATATTGTTGTTTAAAATCCGAGTTGATTATTATTGATATAAATATTTTTTGGTTCTACAGTTAGTTTTCACATTTGAAATTCATTTTAAAAACATGCTATATACAATTCTCATAAACAGGTGACTCAATTTCATCAAGTCTGTGGCAGCGCCTTGCGCATAAGCCCCAAGGACAGTTTGCATCTTAATATGCCATGTGCCTGTAAACAACACT
Source organism: Nepenthes alata (assembly GCA_028571085.2). Lineage (NCBI taxonomy): Eukaryota > Viridiplantae > Streptophyta > Magnoliopsida > Caryophyllales > Nepenthaceae > Nepenthes > Nepenthes alata. The sequence goes on along the minus strand of JAOVVI020014261.1, from coordinate 10,295 downwards.
CTACGAATGATATTAAGTGCTTCAAGTGTGAAACTCACTACTTGAACTATGCGGTGTTTCTATGGCCAGCTTCATCATTGAATAGAATATCGCACCAGCACAGTCTGCAGTAGTCATATTGTACGACAACCTACAAACAAAGACCATAGCAATGTTAAAGGGTACTAGCAATTGTTCCCTAGCAAAATGCAAGCATGAACATCAAATCTGTTAGAAAAACAAAAGCACTAAAGATTCCAGTGTATAAATTGTTTTAAAGAAAACATTACTCGCACTATATAATGGTTATCTAGCTTTTGAATTTATTCACAAGTTCCAAACATACAGCACAGTAATCAGGGAAATTGACTTGGAAGAATAGAATGTACCGCAGTGAGTTTACTTCTAAAATCACATTGTCTTCCTTAATATTTTCTTGAACAGCTCTTAGAAAAGTAGCTTCAACCTTCAGAAAATAGTGACCAATAACCACTTAGTTTGAGTTAAAGGGCACAAATAATTGGCACTGCAGTCATCAAATTGTTCACCTCCTTCTCAAAGTAGATAGAGTCATCTCTAGAATCCTCATGATTATCATCTTCAGAATCAATACTGTTCGCCATCAATTCTCCTGATGGTGGGAGAATGTTGCCATCTTGATGAGATAACTCCAAGTCATCCTCGGTGGCTTGTGTGATTTCCGCAAGCTTTTCTGCAGGAACGGGAGCAACTGAATGCCTCCATTCTTCTTCACGGCCTCCTTCACAAACTGACCAAATGTAGCCAACCCCACCATTACCAACCTTGTATAAAGTGTATAACAGTGGTCAATAGTACTGATAAATAAGGTTCAAACATAAAAAAAATAGACCTGAAACAAAAATGAAAAAAATAAAGGTGTTCAAGCTTTTCCCTGTCTTGTATGCAGGAAGTAGAACAGTGGCATTTAATCTTCATCCTGTCACTTACAAGATGGACAAGTACCCGCAAATTGTAACAACACCAATGGCTTGTCAACCAAAATAATGGGTGTTTAAATGACATCAGATCAGATTTTTGCCCCCTCTGGAATGCCCCTTTGGGCTTTTGATGCTTATTACTGGAACAAACAGCTGAAATCTACCACATAAGACTCCTGGTAGAGTTACAAATGCAAATGCTTGCAAATACATATAGCATGTACAAATATGCAAATACATTGAGCAAGATAAAATGAACCACATCAACTAACCTCAGAAGGACCCAAGTGTGTCTGAGCTGCTTCAGATATCGCATCCCCATCTGGCATGCCTGCTGTAATGCTAACAGCTGAAGGAAAACAAGCACATATTAGGGAAGCTTCTATAAATATCCACCTATGTCTTTAAGTATGTAGAAAATATTGACAGAAACCTTCAATATTTTCAACAAATACATACATCCTCCGACACCAGTAAACAAATGACCCCATGTCCTATACCAACACCAAACAGCTCCCCCACCCCCAACAGCCCATAAAAAAATGGGAGAACAAAATAAAACACAAAACAACAAAAGAGACTAACACATCAGATATTGGATGCTGAAAACAGCAGGGCAGTATGGGAGTCACCAGCAGGCCAGCGGCAAGAAATATAAAGCTTAGTGAAGTATTTTGGTTAGATATCATGGAAACCATAAAACCCTCTTAACACTTTTTATCAGGTTTTTATTATTGGGCTACCGAATGATGCATTACAAAACTCACACACAATTCTCCACAACCCTTAGAAGACCCTCCTTCCATCTTCAACAATAAAAATAATAAAAAAGCAGTATGCAGAGCTTCAATTTATTTGTAATTGAATGACGTTAATATCCAAGATGAAACAAATTCTATACACCTTCTCAATGATATAATGCACATAGGTAGGATGTTGATTCAGGAAAGTATTTACTATGGACATGTTCAAGAGTAAACAAACCACAGAAGAGATGCCAAAAGGTTATATCATACGAGAAATTTCTGCCACAGCACTGCTACTGTCTGCGTACTCCAGCTCCTCATCACTATCTTGCACAGTTGGTTGTTGAAATAAAGATACTTTTGAGTAAGCAGGGACAACAAATTGCTCTCCAATAACAACCTAAAAAGGATGAGCCACCACAAAATTGAAGTAGGATAACTACCGTGGACTATAAATGAATATGTAAAGCCATATACTGGAACTTTTTACTGAGTTTTGAACCATAAACACAGGAATTGTAGGCAGACAAATGAATAGCAAGACAAACAGCTTAACCAATTCAGAAAGGGAAAACTATTGGATTTAAGCATGATTGAGTTTCATGTGACATAATATACCAACGCTGACAAATCTTCACAACTTTTCCTTAGAACTGAACTAGGAATTGAAAGGGGGAGGCATATCAGCAAACCGCTATTTCCAACAGCTCAATTTGGGCTCAGCAACATGCTTCAGCCCCATCATTCTACTACATTCAGGCCAATGCCCTCAGTTAAACTACTAATACATTGAAAAATCATCTAATAAGAAATTATGAAACAAAAACAATAAGGCTGTGATTAAACAGAAAAAGGTCAATGCAACCACATACCATAGTCACTTGATCCTTTTTTTTGTAGGGGTGGGGGAGGCAAGTAAAGCCTGTGATGATCAGAGACATACTGACTGACATCTAAGGAAGATCAGATCACTAACCAACCCAAGGGTCTATAACTCTACAAACTAAATTTGAGGGTCACATTTTAGCATTTTCTGCATCTTCTTTTTCTCATAATGAAGTGTTGCTGAAACACTCTACTGCTAATGAAGGCATTAACTATTTTCAGAAAAACCCCCATCTATTTGTTGATATACTTACTACATGTCCCATCATATTTCTCTCTTAAAATTATTTTTCTTGTTAAATTTTTATTATTAAGACAAAAATAATTATTCCATGTGTGTTTTCTCGCGCCATGACTGAAAACTGTCACAAAGGGATTAATAAATTACCAGATTATCAATAAATGCATAAGATGCAAAATAATATCATTTATACCACCTCAATATTCCACGACAAAAGTTCACTAGGTTCAGTTTAAAATGATGTCTGACTGCGGAAGTCCTTGTATTATTTAACAAGCTCAAGTATGTGAATGTTGTTACCATATCAGATTTTGCAAGTTCCATGAAAGTGCTGCTGCCATCAATCTCATCTTCACAGAACATTGTCCCTTCTCACATGGCCCAACAATATTAGCTAATAGCTAGCTTCACTCACGCAGCAAAAAAAATTACCAATGAGAAGCCTGCGGCAAAATTGACTGCTAATACCTAAATGCAGAAGCCACATTCCAGGAACAAATTAAGTATCAAGGACATTTCTGCAGCCAAGAATCAGGTTCTGTAAGAGTTTGGTGCAAGGTGTCATATGATTTTTCTTAAATTTTCATTATACAAATATAAGCTAGATAATCCCAAATATTAAGTATTTATAATCTTCCTGGGCAAGACCATTCATTACCATCCTTCAATGTACTTGTTCACATGGCAAAATAAAAATACAAGTTCCCATATACAAAGAAGCCTCTATCCCAATCTTTTCTCCTTTTGAGCTTTCAAAGAAAAGGCTAAACACTTACGACAAAAAGGTCAGCATATGCAATAGTAAATATTATGAAAACATGTTGTAAGAAAAATGAGGATAAGGGAATTGAAAGAAAAATGAGCTTTCAGCAGCTTTAAATCCAACTAAACTCTACAGAAATGTGATCAGTACCTTAAAAGATAAAACAACACCAGGTTCCAAAACTGCTCCAGACTTAACTATCACCCCATCACATACAATTGCATGCCTTATTTTACTGCCATCTTCAATGGTGACCTTGTTCCAAATATATGAACCTTCTATCAAAACATTTGAGCCAATGCTGCACCCTTCCCCGATAACAGAATTTGAAATTTTACTGTCGTTGCCGACTGTAGTGCCATTTCCAATAACAGTGAAAGGACCAAACTCTGCAGTGCAGGATAGCCCTATCTCTGAAGAAATTAGGTTAGTATTCACATCATGACTTCTCTTTTTTCTTTTTTTACTCAGGAGAGAGGTGACGAAATATTTACCACAACATAGCAGGTAAATAACTGAGGCATACAAACATGGTCAAATACTAAATTAGAATTAACAGGATCTTGCATGAAGGAAAAAGAAAAGGACAAAAAGTACAAAAAAGAAATTCTTATAGCCATGTCAAGTATCAGAAGACAATAAAATCAATATTTTTTCCCCAGTGTCCATTCCATCGGCAAAGAAAAGTAGCTTCCTCATTCACCAAATCATAGTGAAATGAAGAGAAATTGAGGGCATTGACAGGAACATACATCCATTCCAAACTTGCTTTGTTCATCCATTGTTTGTTCTTTAACAAGAAAGAGAGACAACAAAACAAAGAAAAGAAGTTAAGAAATAAAAATATATATATATTTAGCATGTCCAGAAGAAGCTTTCCTAATATTTATCAATCCAAAATGGTTTCCTGGCTCATTTCCTTTTGGAACGAGATAAAAGCATCAAGGATGTGCCAGCCCTAATGGAAATATGGCTGCAAGGAATTTCTTTCCCTAAAAGGCTTGATGGAAAATAATATGGAAGAGAAATAACTTAAGAAAAATAAGGGGAAAGAGAAGTAAACAAATACAGAAATCAAGCAGACAATCATCATTAAAACCTATATCATAAGAGTCTTCTTCAGATACAGCTTCAGTATTTCTCTCCTTTTTTATGCCTAAACCAATTGTAGCTCAGAGCCTGATTCCAGTAACCATAAAGATAATTGTTGTGGTATCAGCCAAGGAATGTCAAGCATAGAATTAGTGTGACCCATTCAAATCCTTAGAAATTCCTCTCAAAGGAATAAGATCTGTTTCTTCCTACGAGCAAGCACATGAAATAAAGCTGGGTCCAGGGTCCTTTTTCCAGAGTTTCGGGAAAATAATGTTCCTGTTCTGGTAAAATTTCCATGTCGAGGAATTAGCCAAGGAATGTCAAGCATGGAATTAGCATGACCCATTCAAATACTTAGAATTTCATCTCATACGAATAAGATCTGTTTCTTCCTTTGAGCAAGCACATGAATGAAACTGGGTCAAGGGTCCTTTTTCAAGAGTTTTGGGAAAATAATGTTCCTGTGCCTGTACACTTTCTTCATTACAGGGTGAACCTCCTTCCAGTCATATCTTCTGGAAGTTCAATATCCAGAAGCCATCTGAATTTCTCAAGGGTTTAGTTCATGAGAATGCTTTGTCAGGTGTCATTTATTTCTTGTCTGGGTCAGCAAATCTGGAAAAGGTGGAAACATGATGTGAATGGTGCAGTGTGGATGAGGGTGAGGTGCAAGGGTTTTAGTTCATGAGAATGCTTTGTCAAGTGGTATTTATGCCTTGTCTGGGTCAGCAAATCTGGAAAAGGTGGACACTGGATGTGAAGGGTGCGGTGTGGATAAGGGTGAGGTGCAAGGGTTTAGTTTGTGAGATGCAGGTCACTGAGGATGTGAGGAGCTGGATGAGTTTATTATACAAGGCATGAGCTCTTTTGACTGTAAAGATGGCGTACTCCCTATCTTACCTATCAGAAGGCAATAAGGGGAAGAAAGAAATAGAAGCTCAATGAACGAAACCAATTATTAGACCAACAAAAAGCAGAAGCTTGAGACTAAAATATTGACTTGAAATGTGTAAAGCAAAAAATATATCAAGGAAAAGCAAGTATAGAGGAAGCCAGATGCTTTAATTATCCTCACCTGATGCCCGGTACATTCCCTGTCTTTCAAGTTTAGTCACACAATTTCCAGAAATCTGGACATCTGGTACCAAGGGGTACGTCCATCTCTGAATTATATCTTTGCTGATTGTATCATAGCTTCTAAAGCTATCAACTTTAGCCGCATAACTTGAATGTATTTCATGAGTAAAAATCTTGTATCCCATAATCTGAAGCATAAAGCCATAACAAAAGTCACTGGAAGAAAATATTCAAATTAACCAGAGGCTTTTAAAAACAAGATAATTCATAGGTCATTGTGCATCAATAATATTAGTTCACAGAAACTTGATTACTCAAGGAAGGTGAGAAGCCAAGCAAACATTTCTGAAGACACCTAGAATATCTTTCTTACATGGGAAAATGTTGTAATGAATACTTGACTGCCTACACAGGCTGGAAGGACGAGAAAGCAAGGAAAAAAATGCAAATTCCTCAAGAAATTGTTAGTTGGCCAGGTAATAAGTAGCCCCCGGCAATTTTATTGGGCACTACTATCCACAAAATATTTATTTCACATTTCATATTGCAACCTCTGCATATCCACATTTGATATTAAATCTTACAGGATCTCCATTCATCTAGTAAATTTTCAACCACATTTCGGTGTCCATTTTTCCTACCTCCATAGCAAGCTTTTAACATCTCCTTTTCTAAACCACATTTAGGTATCCAAGAAAAGACTACAAGACTTGAATGCCTTTCCAAACCCTATTGAGAGATGCTTGCTAAGTCGGTTTATGATATGGAACAGTATTACGTACATCATCAACAAGCAATCCTTTGACAAAATGGCGACGGAGATGCTGATAGTCAAAATTGTCAGTAAAAAGGCTAAGCACTTCAGGGGCACATATGTCGATGTAGCAATCCTGCAATGAATAAATGCTGGATTAGAATGGATATTGTAATGCTTCATCATCTTATAATTCATATTAGATACTCAAAGCTGTGTAACTAAGTTTGCTCAAATTATCTTCCCAGGGGAGATGCAGTTACATCTATAAGTTGACACATTTTCATAGCACATTGAGTCACTTGGAGCTTCTGAAGATGTACTATTGGAGTCTAACTTTTCCAAAAAGACTGTATAATAGTAAATATGGGGAGTTTTTCTTCTATAGAAAGTTCCCTTGATTAGCATTTTCAGTTCCTTGAATAAACTTTTCATAGAAGCTCCAAAATTGTAGCCTCAGATAATGCACCATAAGGTGTTATACACTGCAAATTTGCTTTCCCCTATAGGAAGAGATGGCTTAATTGATAACCAACAACAACAAAAATCATCCTAACAATCACCACAATTAAGACCATTGATATATATATATGTGCTCCCTTGAGCTTATTCCTCTTCAATCATCCTTACATCCAAAAACACTATCAATGCAAATAATTGACACAACGTCCATGATGAAAAAGAAAAGGAGTTAGCAAGGTCATCGCTGGGACAAAATTCCGAAGATCAGGAGCATGAATCCAAGAGGAAAAATATAACTTTCCCATGGATGAGCAGGAGGGAGGAGTAACAACGAGATAATGAACAGACCTGCATGTCATTGTGAAGAGAAATGGAAGAATTATCAGTTAGCAATCCCTTGTCAAGAGTTACAGTCCCTTTCACATAGTCTGCTTTATCCTCATAGCACAATAGCTGCTTTGTCTCTGGATTAATTGCCATAAACAGCTCATCAGTGCCGAGTCGTGATTGTTGGGTAATCGCACAAGGCTTAGACTGTTTGATAACCATAGTCATGACAGCATTACTGTCTTTCTTCTTTCTCTCCTTGTGCTCCTGAAGTGCCTGTGTCAGTGAGATATTGCTCACCGTGTCTCCGGTCATGAGGATGAAATCTCCATGTATCTATATAGCAGCAAAGATGATATAATCAGAAATAAATCTTTGAAACATGAGAAAGGAAAGCAGGTTTTACCAAGCACACATTAAGAAAATAAAGCAACTCTTCAAACCAGATGTCCAAATGTACAAACCAAATTATTAGCAATGAGACCAAAGTAGGTCTCAACTGCAAGGCGAGAAGAGAGGAAGAGAAGCAGACATAATGATTTTGTAATATCTTCCGTACAACATGTCCAAGTGGAGGCACAAGAAGAAAATGAAAAATTATTAAATTGAAAATAAAAAAAAACATTCATTTTCATTATTGACCAACAAATCTTACATCCTGGTAGTTGAAGAACTTTAGGAGAATGAGGCAGACAAAATTCCCAGCGGCTTGAAACCAACAACAATCATAAGAAACTAACCGCAGAATTTATCAATTCATGTCTCTTTCCCACAATCTTTCTACTCAAGAGAAATTGACACTTCTTTCTATTCTATTGTTCAAACGATAGCTTCAAGATTTAGCCACGAGAGTTTGGATTCAGAAGCAAGCAAAGGTCCCTCAAAGACATAAGCACCATGAAAAGTTCTCCATCAAAGGGTAAAGAGTGGAGCATCCCAAAAATTAGTGACAAATGAAAGAAGTATCATTAACAGCACTAAAAGCTCTATCATCTCAAACGAAATTAGGTATTGGTATAGTTCACAGAATAACATTAGCATCACACATGGGCAAGCACCTTTAAGCCAGCAAGTAGAGATCCCAACATACCACGTGTCGTTCATATATCAACCGCAGGGCATCTCCAGCGCTAATAGAGTTATGTGACTCAATTGTCGTTACAGAAAATTTTGGCTGCTTTAACCACTCAGAACTCTCCAAGTAATCGATCACTTGCTTTGAATGAGCACAGCAAAATACAAAAACTTCCTCAACTCCGGCCGATTCAAGCCACATCAAGGAGCAATCAATCATAGGAACGTTCACAAGTGGTAGAAGCACCTTCAATATAAACAAAGCTTCTTAATCTAAAAATTAGCATTGAATCAACTAACTATACATCAAACGATGTCAGTAAACACACGAACAGCCCAACTTGCGCGCACACAAACGCAGACAAATGCCAGATACTGAAATTGCTTGAGTATCTCTCCGATAACAAATTGTCAAAGAGACCAGCATAGTTATGTTGGCAGTAGCATAACACTTCCCCAGCAAATGTCCTTTAGTTCTGTCAACATAGGCAATTACAATTTTTCCAGTACTAATAAACCCTAAAAACAGAACTCGTCACGAAAAAGGAAACGCACGATTGAATCCGAAAGAAAAAGAAAAAGATTTTTTCGCATCGTAGTATTAAACGAATATGATACATTTGTTACGATACTAAATTTGCAGGACGAAATTAACCTTTACTCTTTGTCTCTCTTTTATTTTCCATCCTTTTTTCTTCCAAAAACCAAATCTACTTAGGGATAACATCATAACCTTCGAAAACTTCAAATTTCAATTTCGTGCATTAGGCAAATCTTCTTCATAATGAAATCCACACACCCGAAAACAAACCTTAAACAAAAATGGGAACTGTAGAAAGAGTAATGGAGCGCACCTTGGGGCGTTCTAGAGTGATGGGGCGAAATTTAGTGGCGAAGCTGTCGGCTAAGAGGACGGCTTGCAGAGTGACATGGGCAAGCTCCTCTGGATCTTCGGAAGCCCTAGCTGATTTTCTCTGTACCATCTTCTCACACTTGTCTCTCCCGTCACTCCTCTCTCTACCCTAAAACCTTTGTTACTGGAAAACCTTTCGCAGTCTCCCACTATCTACTTTCAGCGAAGGGCCGTCCTCTCTGCCGCGGGATCATCACCGGCGTCTCAAAGCTTTCTGTTTATTCCAAAAATCACACAATTCGCCGTTACAAATATATACAAAAAAAATTCAATTTTGTTCTTAATTTAATTTTTTTATTATTCTCAAATTTTTATTTTTCTCTATAATCCTAATTTTTTTAATATCTTAATTTATATTATGTAAAAATTTTAACCAAATTAAATATCTTTTGATTCATGCAATAATATCACATATCAAAAAATTAAGAATAAATAATATAAAATAAATATCTCATTTGTTGATTTTATATTGCATAACATAAAATTATAATTAACTTAATAAAATTATATTATAAATTATAAAACTAATAATAAGATAAATTAAAATAGCATTTTAATATAGGCGTCGTGAGGACAAAACCTATAGAAGCTTGTTTTGCTCAACGAAGCAGTGGTCGAGCTCAACGTGCAAAGATTAATTGGGTTTTTTTTTTTTTTTTGAGATATTGATTTGAAATATAAATATATACACAAAATAATCCTCTCAAAAATGAATCATAGACGTATTTCTAGTATCAACATGATAAAAAATAATAATTCTTAAATTATATCACTAAAAGTTAGAAAACAATAAAACATATATTTTCATAGAGAGACATGAGTGATGGGAACAGAGTCAAAAATGGGCCGGCCAAATGCAAAAGCCCACGGATAGATTGGGGATTCGGAGGATAGTAGCCCACGGCCCAATCTCGCAAAGGCTGAGGACCAAGCATCTGAACCTCCGGCCTAAGCGTGTTGGCCTGAATCCATCCGGCTGAAAGCGGGCAACCTGCGATGCTGCACACAAAAACAGGACTT
>JAOVVI020014259.1:0-11567 GCA_028571085.2 Nepenthes alata | reverse complement strand
ATTTAAATTTTAATATTAATTTTTAATATTTTGACCCCTCTTTAAATTTGATTTCATAATTATATTTTAAATTAATAAATTCTAATATACTAAAATTTATATAATTTAAATATATGATTGATGACTTGATTAATTAGATCTATAATTAAACTAACTCAATCAAGTATATTAATTTCTCTAAATTAAATTTAATGGTTAAAATATCCAAACTCAAACTATTAATTTAGATTAATGGCTCAAGTATCAAAATCCAATTTAACTGTTGAAATACTCTAGGCTCAAATTTGAAACCCAATTATCAGATTCGAAACCAAAAATAATTATTATTATGTCCAATAATTATCAAAATTAATTAGATAATTTATTTTTATAAAATAATAAACTCAAAAATGTTCAAGATGTTACAATCAACCCATCTTAAAAGATTTTTGTCATCAAAAATTTGAGATCCAATAATGTTGCTGAATAAAAAGCCCAGCTCATAGGATTGCGGCTTGCTAAGAAGTGCTCAACTAGACACCTGAATGTTTATAGTGATTCAGAGCTAGTCATCAACCAGATCCAGGGCAGTTTCGAGGAGTCCAACCCTCTGTTGGCCAAATACCTGGCTAAGGTGAAGAGTGCGACCCAAATGTTTGACAAGCGCGATGTGGTTCACATCCTAAGGGTTGAAAACTGGAAGGCCGACCAACTTGTAAGGACGGTGCTGTCGGAGAATCCAGAACAATACTCAAGGAACATGAGAGAGATCTTGAGTACTCCAAACATAGATGAGCAAGAAGTGATGCAAGTCTACGACGGCAAAAACTGGATGTCGTCCTGCTGGAGGTACCTCACGAACGGATCCCTACCCAAAAATTTAGATGAGGCCCTTTAGTATAAAGAAGATGACCGGTTGGTATACCATTGTGGACGAAAATTTATACCACCGTGGGTACTCGACCCCTTACCTCCGGTGTCTTACATCAGAGGAGGCTAACTACGCATTATGTGAGGTCCACCTTGGGATTTGTGGGTCGCGCATTGACGGTAAAAATCTAGCCTTCAAGGTGATGTTCCAAGCATACTATTGGCCGACCAGGAAGAAGAACGCCATAGATTTTGTGAAAAGGTGCAAAAATTGGCAAGACCATGGCAACATTCACCATCAACTGCCCCCGGAGCTGAGAGCGCTTTAGGCATCCAGGCTATTTGCTCAATGGGGGCTCGACATTCTTGTCTCATTTTTCATCAAGTCTGGGTAGAGAAAGTTCGTCATAGTGGGCATCGATTACTTTACAAAGTGGGTCGGGCTGCCCCATTGGTCCAAATAATTGAGCAAAATTCCACAAAATTCGTTCGACAGAACAAAATCTACAGGTTTGAAATTCCCAAGGTCATTGTGACCGACAATATAACCCAATTCACTGATAGGCGCTTCACCATGTATTACACCCATTTGGGCATTAGATTGGTGCATACTTCGGTACTGTATTCGTAGGTGAACAGACAAGTGGAGGTTAGCAACTGGATAGTACTGCACGGACTGAAGACCAATCTGGAAGACGTAGGGGGTTTCTGGGTGGACGAGCTTCCCTCCGTGTTGTAGTCATACCAGATAAATCTCGAAGATCCAACACACGAGATGTCTTTCAGTATGTGCTACAAAATTGAGGCTGTAATCCCGGACAAGATCGGCCTCCCGAGTCTTCGGGTTAGGCCTTCGACCTACTCAGCAACTCCTAGCGACATGGGAGCACTTATACCTGTTGGAGGAAGCGCGGGACATGGCCAAGATGCGCACGACCGCCTACCAACATGAATTGCCTGGTGTTACAAGAAAAAAAGTAAAAGTGTGGCAGTTTGAAATAGGAGACCTAATCCCGCGAAGTATAGAAGCCATATGCAAGATAGCCAACAGGAATAAACCTTTTTCAAATTGGAAAGGCCCATTCCTCATCTCAGCTAATCTGCGAAATGGAGCATACAAGTTTCGAACCCAGAATGGAAAGTTGCTTCTAAGGACATGGAATGCCATCCATCTGAAAAGGTATTACCAATAAGGTTCACACTAGGCCCAGGTAAATCGCGTGTGTGCAAGAAACTGTACGTAATATTGTATCTCGTTTAATATAATAATTTATTTTTTGCATATTTATGGTGTTTCTATTCTTTTTTCTTTGTCATGTGAATGCTTGCATGGAAATATACGACCTAAACTGCCTTTAAGTTAGGTAGGCTTTCACTTACTCACAGTTTAACATTGGTCCCACATTAAGCAGCCCATAAGCCGTCGTATTAAACCTTTGGCCCATACCAAGCGGCCCGTAAGCAGTCAGATTAAACTTTGCTCTCATACCAAGCGGCTAGTGAGCGGTTGGATTAAACTTCAATCCCAAACCAGGTGGCTCATAAGCGGTTAGATTCAACCTCGGACCTATACCGAGTGGTGTATGAGCGGTCGAATTAAACCTTGATCCCATACCAAGCGGCCCATAAGCGGTCAAATTGAACCTTGGTTCTATACCAAGTAGCCTGTTCACAATCGAACAGGAAACCTTAGGTGGCTCTCACGACACGTGTGCAATGACCTCCTCCCACAGGAGATAGCACCGTCAGTCTACAATGGTCAATAAATCAGAGCTAAGTGTGGAAGAATGCAGCACGCTCCAACAATAGGCAGGACATCTGAAATTATGATCTAATGTCGCCATCTGAAACAAATGCTTTATCAAACCAAGAAAGATAATGAATATGCTGCCAGTTCATATTCAATAAAGTGTACAACGCCTTGTGAGGTACCAAATGGCACAGACATGCTTTTAGGGGCATTCAAAGGCCCCGTGTGTACAAGATGTTGTCTATACCTATGACTCATATTAGTGACTACCCAATGATGGAGGATCCCTTTGGGGACATGGCGTAGGCCTACGTTCGTGACTGACTTGGTATCTGATCAACACCAATCGATGAGAAGCGCTGGTATTCCTCAAGTTGAAGAAGCTGACAGGGAAATAGGGGTTCGTTAAGGAAGCGATCCCCCTGCTAAAATTGATCCCCGCTTGGAACCACTCCTCTAGGGCGGGAGCCACCTCCTTAGGATGAAACCTTGTCCTCAACTCGCCTTCAAGCGCCACAATCCTCTCCATGGCCTGGGCGTGTGCAACAGAGACTTCTTGCAGCCTGGAGTCGGACTCCAATAGGGCCTGGCCGAGGTAGTTAGCTTGTGCTTGACTCTGTAGTGCGTCTCCAACCGTAGCGTTAACATGACGCTCCATCTTCTTTGCCACGAGATCGGTCTGAGCCCGCTTCATATGGGCAATCTCATCTCCCTACGGAGACAAAAGCTCATCCAACCTTTGAGGCCCGTTTGTAGGTTGACAAGTGAAAAGGAGTCAACGAAGGGGAACGACTAATAGTTATCCGTGTGACTACATAACGAAACAAACATACATGGTGAGAGGGACCAATAGGCTCAGGGCATGGAGTTGCCCACAAAACGCGCTGGGGTTTGAGTTGTGGAATGCCTGGGTGGTTCCATTCCTCGACGGCGACTCCATCAATGGAGTCCTCGTCGCCATTCTCAGTCTGCATCCTCCCATCGCTGCTCCCCTCTTCGGAGGAGGGTTCTCACTGTAAGGATTGGGTTCCTAGGACTTAACTACATGGCCTAAATGGGAAACCGACCGGATTGGATAGTTGACCGGCTAAGGATAGTTGACCGGCCGGATTGGATAGTTGACCAGTTAAGGATAGTTGACTGGCCATACTGGATAGTTGACCGGTTAAGGATAGTTGATCGGCCGGATTGGATAATTGACCGGATTAGCTAGTTGATCGGATTGTCATATTGACAAGTTTAGATTCGCTTATCAGCAGGATGGGACTAGAGGCTGGAGTGGCTAAGCCGGAGTGGGTGATTTGCTCCCACCACCTCCCACCTACTCCGCTGACTTTTCAAGGTAGGAAAATTGAGCGGAAAAAAGGGAAGTACCAGAGTAGGTAACTTACCTCCACCTGTTTACACCTACCCCGTTATCTTCAAATATAGGATTTGTGGGTTAGGGAAGAAAGTTTGGAAAAGAAAAAGGTGATGAAGGAGAGAAAGAAATTTCAGGCGAAGAACCGAGTAATAAAATTTGTAGAGCAGGCTATGGCAAAGGTACTCTATGTTTTATCTTTGGCTGATACTGATTATTGTCCGATTCTTTTAGATATTATTGTTCTAATATCTATCTCCACTATGTTTCTATAGACTAAATATCATGATAATTTCTTTCTCATGTTTTGTGAAGATACGTTATATTTCAGTGCATATACTATGTTTTATATGTTAGATTTCGTTCCATGATTCATGTTCAAATATTGCTAGAATTTTCTTCTTATGTTTGAGCTCGGTATGGTAGTAAGATTTGGTAAACGTTTAAGTTTTGGTACATGGGAAAAGTTACATTGCATGTTTATTCACTATTTGTAAATATTAGTTTGCTTATTTAAAGAGTTCATTTGTTTGAAGCTTAAGACATAAGTGATAAGACCAAGGAAAATTGTGTATGTGAACAACAAGTAAAAACTCTACAATTTGTTGTTTGTTATTTGATATACGGCCATCGGATGAAAGAACTTTGTGTAGAGTTTTTGTTTGAAATGCTATTAAGAAACCGGATTAAGGATATTGGAGTGATAACTCAAGGACTGCCTCTAGGCCACGGGAAAATTTTTGGCGGCAATTTTGGACTATGGCCCTGTATGTCGGGTTAAAGGCATTACCGCCCATCCCTGGGAGTAAAATAAGAGGATCGGCCATAAATTGTGTAGAGATTACAAAATCGTTCCTCGTTTTGTCAGCTATTGTCCAGTTCCTAAAGATGATTGAGTTTTCAGCATGATTTTGAAAGCAGAGTATTTAAGAATAAAATAAATAATATCCGGATTTAAAGTGGACCAGTACCCATAAAAATGTCTTCGGCCCATGTTTTATGTTCCTATATACATTATGCTCCTATCCTACTTCTTTTGATTTCGTTTTAAAGTAATAAATTATGCATGGCTTTGCTCATTTGTATCTTGTTGAGCAATCGGTTTACTTATTGCTATTTTCCTTACCTTCAGATGGGCAATAGTTTATACCGGATGAGGAAGAGTAGAGTCAGAGGACTACTTAGGTTTTCTAGGCCGATCTGGATTCATGAAGCAATTAGTGGATCAACTTTGAATGTATTTTTGATCATTTTGGAGATATTTTTGTATAAACGATTTCGTTGTGTAAATTAATGGATATTTATATGCTTTCACAGGATATTTTGGTTTAAGTAATTTTGGTTCATAGTGGCATCTTTTATGGCATTAGTTTCACCTCAAAGGCGGCCGACCTAGCTAAGGCCGACTTTAATATGTGGCCGGCCTAGACGAGGCCGACTTGAAGATTGGCTGATTTGGATCTTGTGTGTTATTGTAATATTTTGCATGGTCATTTTTGTGTGCCTAATTATTGTATTTATATTTAGATATTAATGAATGTGAATAGTGGTCTATTAGTAATTCGGTCTGTCACAGTTGGCATCAAAGAGAGAGAGATACCTTAGGGTTGATCGATCTTAAAGCAGAAGTTTCGGTTTGGTCTGGGTAGAAGTTGGTTAAGAGTAGTTAGGATTTGATGAAATGTTTACGTGTTAACCCCTAGGTTTAACGGCCGAGGTAGCTGTTAGTAGCCGAGGTAGTTGTTTATGGCCGAAGTATCTTCTAATGACCGAGGTGTAGAATTGTCTAGAGCTTGGGGGTTTAATCTATGAATGCATTGAATAATTATTAGCCCCTCCCTCTAATCTGAATTTTTTGGATTAATTGATGTTATCATATTTTGGTTATAGGATAATAACATGAGATGTAGAAGAAGAAATATCCAAGTTGGTTTTAGTACCCCTCAAGATCGAGAGGGTGAGTATTTGAACTTTCTAGGAAGGATGGCTCACATAATAGGATCGATGGAGAAACGTTATATGGCTCCTGTTCCTGCTTCAAACTTGGCCCCAGCGAATCCTAGTCCAACGGCATATGAGAGATTTATGGCAGAATGAGTTCTGAAATTTTTTGGGAGACTGGATCCAGTGAAGGCAGACACATAGATCCAGCGACTTAAAAAGGTATTCATAATTTTTCGATGTCCGGCCGAAGATAGAGTTTTATTTGCTACTCATAAGTTGGAAGGAAAATCCCATCATTGGTGAGAGATGTAGAAGAGTGTTTGAGGTACTGGAGGATGAAATTACTTGGGTTATATTTGAAACAGTTTTTATGGAGAAATATTTTTCTACCAATCTTCGTGGGTAGAAAGAGGAAGAGTTTTTGAGATTAAGACAGGGCAATCGTACGGTGGTTAATTTTGATACTAAGTTCACGGAGTTATCTCGTTTTGCTCCGTTTTTGGTAGAGGGGGAAGAAAAGAAGGCAAGAAAATTTTCGCAAGGCTTGAGGGATGATATTAGCAAATATTTGTCGACGTTGAAGTTACTGACTTTGGACACGTTATGGATAGAGCTCTCATTTACGAGAAAGAGATTGTGAAAGAGAAGTTGTTTAAAAAGATGATGTCTCGCCGAAATAGTTCGAGAGCCAACTCTAGTGTGGGATCGGGGAGACCACCGAAAAGGGCAAAGCAAGATGAGTCAGGAAAGTAAACTAGCTAGTCAGCACCAAACTCAAGGGTGTTGGCAAATCCGTGTCCCCATTGTGGGAAGCTATACTAGGGCAAGCCTTATTTCAAGTTGTTGGGCGCATGTTATAATTGTGGTCAGGCGGGGCATATGATAAAAGACTGTCCTCATCCAAAGCGAGCTCTAGTGTCCAAATCCACTATCTCGACCAAAGTGTTTGCAATCACTACAAAGAAGGCAGAAGTTTCAGCCAACGTGGTAGAAGGTATTCTATTTATTTATGGCATTTCTTACCACGTGCATTTTGATTTAGGATCTACTCATTCATTTATTTTGCCTCAATTTGTGTATTATCTTGCATCATCCCCTAAGATTTTTGATTATTCTTTAATTGTCTTTACACCCACCAGATCAACTGTGGTTATAGATATTATGTATCCAGGGTGTGTTGTTGAGGTAAATGGATTTCAGTTGCCAACAAATTTAAATTTGCTGGAGATGTATGATTTTCATGTGATTTTAGGCATAAATCGGTTGGTGAAATATCATGCCAAAATTGATTATTTTTGAAAGATTGTAGACTTTGATATTTCGAGTTGTGAGCCTTTTTATATTCAAGGAGTTCGGTGAAAAGAGGTTTCTTATTTTTTTTAACTATTCATACCTAGCATTTAATGAAAAATGGATGTCGAGCCTATCTAGCATATGCTAGTGTAATTGAGAATATGAAGTTTCAACAAAGGAGATACCAGTAGTATGCGAGTTTGAGGATATATTTTTTAAAAAATTATCTAGGTTGCCACCGCAACGGGAGATAGAATTTAAAATTGTGCTTGTGCCAGGATCGGTACCAATATTAAAAACGCCATACAAAATGGCGCCTGTTGAATTAAAGGAATTGAAGCTACAACTACAGTAATTGCTGAGTAAGGGCTTCATTAGACCAAGTGTGTCCTCATGGGGTGCGCCAGTCTTATTTGTAAGGAAGAAGGATATAACTTTAAGGTTATGTGTGGATTATCGGGAGTTAAATAAAATTATAATTAAGAATAAATATCTCTTACCACGGATCGATGATCTCTTTGACCAATTCTAGGGAGTCAGTGTGTTTTCAAAAATTGACCTTTGATCGTGCTATCATCAGTTGTGGATTAGACAGGAGGATGTGGCAAAAACGGTATTCCGGACGAACTATGGCCACTACGAGTTCATAGTGATTCCATTCAGTTTAACAAATGCTCCAGTCGCTTTTGTGGATTTGATGAATCGAGTCTTTTGGACCTATTTGGATAAATTTGTGGTAGTTTTTATTGATAATATCTTTATTTATTCTAAGAGTCATGAAGAGCACAAGATGCATTTGAGGACCGTGCTCCAAACTCTTCGAGGGGATCAATTATTTGTGAAGCCGAATAAGTGCAGATTTTGGTTGGAGGAAGTGGGATTCTTGGGCCATATCATTTCTAAGGATGGTATTTCTGACAACCCAAAGAAGATCGAAGCTGTAGTAAATTGGAGCCGACCGATGACAGTCATTGAGGTTCGGAGTTTTCTTGGTATAGCCGGATATTATCATAGATCCGTGGAGAATTCTTCTCAATTAGCTATGCCGCTCACCCAGTTGACCAAGGAGGCTAAATTTGATTGGACCGGGGTATGTGAGCAGAGTTTTCAGGAGTTTAAGGACCGACTTACCTCTGCGCCAATTTGAGTATTCCTAAAAGATTCGGTAATTTTGTTGTTTATTGTGACGCCTCTAAGATCGGATTAGGTTGTGTCCTAATGCAACATGGAAAGGTGGTTACGTATGGGTCCCGATAGTTGAAAGTTCACAAAAGGAACTGTCCAACTCATGACTTGGAACTAGCTGCCAAAGTTTTTGCATTAAAAATCTTGAGGCGCTATCAGTACGGTGAGAAATTTCTTATCTATTCTAACCACAAAAGTGTAAAATATTTATTAACACAGAATGAGTTAAATATGAGGTAGAGGAGGTGGATTAAATTTCTAAAGGATTATGATTGTGAAATCTAATACCAGCCTGGAGAAGCCAATGTTGTTGCTGATACTTTAAGTCGCCGATCGAGCTTTATAGCAAGATTGCAGATTAAGAAAATGGAGATACTGGATTGTATGAAGCATTACAATATTCAGCAATACGTCAAGGGTAACCGAATGTTGCTATCATATTTGTAAGTGCAGTTGGAGGTCTTGCAGAAAATCGAAGAGGGGTAAGAGAATTATTCCTTCTTGATGGAGATTGTTGGAGACTTGAAAAAGGACTCTAAAGTTGATTTCAATGTTTGTATTGATGGAATCCTGAGATTTAAGGATCAATTATGTGTACCTAATCATAAAGAGCTTAAGGAAGAGATTGTGAAGGAAGCCCACTGAACCAGGTATATTATTCACCCTAGGATTGATAAGACGTTCCAAGACCTAAGAAAAAAGTTCTGGTGGAGAAATATGAAGAAGGAGATTGTGACTTTTGTAAGTAAATGCCTTATCTATCAGCAATTGAAAGCCAAAAAAATAAAACCGGCTGGGTTGTTGCAACCAATGCCCATTCCAACTTGGAAGTGGGAGGATATTGCAACAGGTTTTGTGTCTGGTTTGTTAAGAACCTCGAAGAACCACGATGCCATATGAGTTATCAATGGCCGACTAACTAAACCGGCTCGTTTCTTGACATTCAGAACGACATATTATCGAGATTAATTTGCTCGGCTATATATTAATGAGATTGTTAGGCTTCATGGTGTGACAACCTCGATTGTATCCGACCAAAATCTGAGGTTTGTCTCAAAATTTTAAAAAAGCTTACATTGAGAACTAGGGACAGGATTGAAGTTCAGCACAACTTATCACCCCCAAACAGATGGCCAATCAGAGCGTACAATTCAAATGCTAATGGGATAATTATTAGAAATGAAGGATTGCTGGGACCACCATTTGGCTCTAACGGAGTTTGCTTATAATAATAGTTACCAGGCGAGTATTGGTATGGCACTGTTTGAAATTCTATTTGGGAGAAAGTGCCCATCGCCGATTCATTAGGAAGAAATTGGAGATAGGTGACTTCTTGGTCCGGATATTATTAAGGAGACAACAAAGAAAATCATGATAATTCACGAGGCATTAAAGGTAGCTCAAAGCAGGCAAAAGAGCTACGTAGACAAAAGGAGATTGGAGTTAAAATTCAAGGTTAGTGATTTTGTATTCCTGAAAATATCGCCGTCCAAAGAAACATTTTGATTTGTGGTTAAAGAAAAGTTGAAGTTGAGATATATTGAACCCTATGAGATTTTAGAGAAAGTTGGAGAAGTGACTTACCGGTTAGCCTTACCGCCATACCTGGCCGTTGTTCACGATGTGTTTCACGTATCAATACTTCGTAAATATGTCCATGATCCGACGAATGTAATTAATTTTGAGCCTTTGACTATTGGTGAAAATCTATCTTATACCGAAGAGCCTGTGTAAGTTTTAAACCGGAGGGAACAGACATTACGCGCAAAGACCATTCTTATGGTAAAAGTTTTATGGATGAATAATTCACCCGAAGAAGCTACATGGGAGCATGAAGAGGGGATCCGGAATAAATATCCCCATATATTTCCATGAGGTATATAAGTCTTGTTATATTTTGAGGATAAAATTTTATATGTAGGGGAGAATTATAAAGACCGGGTTCGTAGGATTTAGCCACACGGCCTTAATGGGAAACTAGCTGGATTGGATAGTTGACCGATTAAGGATAGTTGATCGGCCGGATTGGATAGTTGACTAGCCTGATTGGATAGTTCACCGGTTAAGGATAGTTGATCGGCCAAATTGGATAGTTGACGGAATTGACCTATTCACCCGATTAGCTAGCTGACCAGATTGTCATGTTGATTGGGTTGGATTGGTTTATCAGCATGATGGGAATAGAGGCCGGAGTGGCAAAGCCAGAGTGGGTGGTTTGCTCCCACTTGCTCCCATTGGCGCCCACTTGCTCCGCTGACTTTTCAAGGTAGGAAATTTGAGCGGGAAAAAGAGAAGTACTAGAGTAGGTAACCTACCCAAACCTGTTCTCACCTGCCCGTTATCTTTAAATATAAGATTTGCGGGTTAGGGAAGAAAGTTTGGAAAAAAAAGGAGATGAAGGAGGGAAAGAAATTTTAAGCCAAGAATTGAGTAAGGAAACTTCTAGAGTAAACTAAGACAAGTGTACTCTATGTTTTGTCTTTAGCTGATACTGATTCTTGTCCAATTTTTTTGGATATTATTATTTTAATATCCTTCTCCACTATGTTTTACAGATTACATATCATGGTAATTTCTTTCTCATATTTTGTGAAGAAACTTTATATTTCAGTGCATGTACTATATTTTATATGTTAGATTTCGTTCCATGATTCATGTTTGAATATTGCTAGAATTTCCTTCTTATGTTTGAGCTCGATATTGCAGTAAGATTTGATAAAAGTTCAAGTTTTGGTACGCGGGAAAAGTTACCTCGCATGTTTATTCACTGTTTGTAAATATTAGTTTGCTTATTTAATGAGTTCGTTTGTTTGAAGCTTAAGACATGAGTCATAAGACCAAGAAAAATTGTATATGTGAACAGTAAGTGAAAACTCTGCAATTTGTTATCTGTTATTTGTTATTTGATATATGGCCATCAGATAAAAGAACTTTGTGTAGAGTTTTCGTTTGAAATGCTGTTAAGAAACTGGATCAAAGATATTAGAGTGATAACTCCAGGACTGTCACTGGGCCATGGGGGAACTTTTGGTGGCGGCTTTGGACTATGGCCTTATATGTTGGGTTAAATGCATTACCGCGCATCACTTGGAGTAGAATAAGAGGATCGGCTTTAGATTGTGTGAAGATTACAAAATCCTTCCTCGTTTTGTCCACTTCCGTCTGATCCCTAAAGATGATTGAGTT
>JAOVVI020014258.1:0-11567 GCA_028571085.2 Nepenthes alata | reverse complement strand
ATTTTTGTTAAGAAAGAATTCATCTTTCTTTGGTAAGGAATTTCATTCTTAGTTCCTAGTATATTTTCCTCACGATGAGATTTTAGAATGAATATTTTTTGCTTTTCGAGTATATTTCTTAATAATTTATAATGTCACGGAAAGACTATTATTTGCTTTAATAGTAACAATTACACCACCTCTGAGTTTTAATTTCAAATGCTTGTTAAGAGAAAGAAACTTTAAAGTCATTTAGATGACTCATTTACGGTCTCTACCAAACTAAAGGAATAGGAGGGCAATAATACTCGTGTTGCGTCATAATTGCTGAGATCTATTGAACCACATATGATGAACAATCTTCAATCCTTCACTATAGCTAAAGAGACGTGGAACTATCTCCGACATATTCATAATCAAGACAATAATGCTCACAAATTTCAATTAGAATTAGAGATTGTTGATTTCAAGTAAGGCCAACTTTCCTTTAAATAATTTTATACTAGATTTCTTAATTTATAGATTAAATATACTAGAACTGTTCATTCAAAGATTCTTAAGGTTATACTTGCAGCTCTTCAAAATGTTCATGTGGAGAGCCTAAGAGATCAATTTATAATAAAATTGATATAAAAATTCAAGACTTCTAGAATAAATCTTCTTAATTACAATCCTGCTCCATCTCTTGATAATTGCTTAGGAGAACTTATTCATGAAGAGCAATGGCTAGCCACTCATAGTAGCATGACACACTTCCTGAAATGGTTAATTTGGCTTATGCTGCTTAAGGACAATGAAAGTTCAAGTCTCAAATATAGTGATATAGCTATAAGGAGTGTCACATATCAAAAAAACTACAGCAAATAATTCTGCAATTATTGTAAAAAAAAGAAAAATATTAATAAAGATTATTGCGTTCGACCTCAAAATAAATGAGCTCACATTTTTCACCCCAATGTCCAATCTACTGGTGCACAAAGCCGTCCCGTCAATAATCAGCTACCTAATGCTCGTTCATCTTTTGTTACTCACGAGACAGTAGAACAAATTACAGTTTCTACTTTCTCTACTCTTAGGTTGCAAGGTAAGAAAAATTTGCTTACTTCCTTTTGGTTGATTGACTCGACAACCTCAAATCATATGATGGACAATCTATTCATAAGTATAAGGGTGAACAATATATTCAGGTAATCAATGGCAATTCTCTCTATCATTGTAGTTGAAATCTAGGATCCTCATTTGATAATATCATTGTTTTGATAATGATGGCAAAAAGTTTCGTATTTTCTATCATGTGGTCTTCTTTGAAACCCAATATTACTTCCAAACACGAGTTATCTTGGATTGCATCTTAGTTGTGCTCACACTTTTGACGATCTACCTAACTCTATTGACCATTTCAAGCCTGGAGTTATGTAGTAGAGGCAATGCCCATGGCCTCTTCCCAATCCTAAACCGTTGCCTAATACAGCTCCACTTACACCTCGATGATCCACTTAGGTCCATCGTCAACCCGATTAGGTATGGTTTCTCTCCTACTATTAATCAGGCAATTTTGGATAATACTCGGATACCTTCATCTTATTCTCAGGTCTCTACCCATACTTGTACACAACAAGCTATGCAAGAAGAACTTCATAATTTTTAGGACAATCACACTTACAATATTGTAACCTTAATGTTGTGTTCAAGCCCATTGGATGTAAATGAGTACTTATTATTCAGCTGCAGCCTGATAGCTCCATTGACGAAAATAAAACACGTCTGGTAGCTTTTGACAATCGACACTCTTATGGTCTTGATTATGAAGAGACTTTTGTTCTTTTTTGCTAAAATGCCTATTGTACGCACTGTTGTACCTGTAGCTATCTCGAAATGGAACCATAGGCTTGATTTGACAAATTTCGTACTACTATCATTGACTTTAACTTTACTCAAAATTAGTATGATACTTCTCTTTTTCTTCAAAAAATAACTACTAGCATAGCTATCCTCCTTGTGTATGTTAATGATAAAATTATCATGGAGTCTGACCCTCTACTGATTGAGCAACTGTAACAGTATCTCAAAACTTCATTTTATACGAAAGATCTTAGTCTGCTATAGTATTTTATTGATTTAGAAGTAAATGTTACTTTGACGGGTACTTTTTACACCAACACAAGTACACTCGGGCGAATATTACTCTGGCCAGACTTCACTCCAACCCCCCTGTTCTCACACCTATGGAGGTCAATTCAAAACTTCAACCGGAGGAAGGAGATTTATTGTCTAACCCTTTCATGTAGCGTTAGTTGATAGCTAGTTTGAACTATTTTACTATTATCAGGCTTGATATTTTTTCATCCAGTAGGTCAACCAATTTCTATAAGCACCTTGACATACGCATTTAACCGCTATGAAACATATTGCTCATTACCTAAAAGGTAAATCTGGTCGTGACTTATTCTTTCCAATTGGAAATTCTCTACAGTTGTTAGGATTCAGTGACGCTGATTGGGCTGATTATACAAATACTTGTCGCTCAATTACTAGTTAGCGCATGTTTCTTGGTAATTTTCTTATAACTTGGAAGAGTAAAAAGTAAGATCAAGTTTCGAATCTTCCATGAAATCTGATTATCGAGCTATATTTTTCGCTTGCTCAAAAATTGTATGGCTTTGAGGATTGTTAGGTGAACTTGGGATTCCACAAGCTATGTCCACTCCGCTCCACGCCAACAACACTAGTGTCATCCAAATTGCCACTAATTCGGTATTTTATAAGCACACTAAGTACATTGAATTCAATTATCACTATATTCTTAAAGCTCTTGATCATCGAGTGATACCCTTTCTCGTATTTCTACCACTCTACAAACTACTAATATTTTAACCAAGCCATTGCCACGTCACCGACATCAATTTATTGTTGACAAATTGATACTTCTCGATCAACCTACAACAATTTGAAGGAAGAGGTCATTTGGATGTGTGCGTATTTTTTTCCATAATTAGACAACCCTAATTTGCTATAATTGTTACAATTATGGCTATAATTTATGAAAGGAAATTATTGTAACATGATATATTTAGGGGGGGAAAATGATTGTGAAAGATATATTATATTTAAAGGAGGAAATTCTCCATAGAGAGGCACTTAGACCAATTTGACAAAAATAGCTATCAAAGTTGGGTGTACAAGGCTTCACACATTGAGAATGCTAAGAAGGGTTATATCATATGCAACTAGGAAGCCTCACTCGTGTATTCAGATATGTGGTTTCCATAGATGTCACAATGTAGCAATCTTATTATTGTTTCAAAACTTACCCTAACTGCAACAAAAAAAGGCTCATCATAATATAGTTACAATCATTAATTACTTAAACAGTATAGTTGGGTGCTGAAAATGTAGGATTGACAGGTGGAAATGCAAAATCTGCACCCTAGTTAGAGCTAGGGGGCTCTTGCATGCATGTTTTTTCGCCAATTCTTTACTTTACTGTAAAGCCTTCACTTTCTCAGTAAACAAGACAGTATATGATGAATTGATGATTCATGCATGTTCTAATATGAATTGAATGACCAATAAGCTTTCCACGATATGTGTGTATTTAGCTTCAATATTTAGTAGTTACACGATGATGCAGTTACGATGAACCAATCAAACTGCATATCAAAGAAATGTTGACAAGCAAGGACACTGCAAAAAGGGGGAAAGTAAGTGGAAAGGCATGGCCTTTAGTCTCATCCGGCAAGAATGATAATGTACTATTACACATCCATGGTCAGGCACACAAAAACAGGAAAAAAAGGTGTAATACCAAATTGTCTGTTGCTTGTGGACTTCAATTTGAATCTTGCATCAATCTAACTCGACAGATTTGATGATTATGTTACTGTCCTCTAATATTTGTATGATGTCATATATTTGTAAGATTTCATTCTCCCTTGCAATGTAACCTATATATATTTCTAGGTGTACAATCTTTCATCATAAACCTCAAATTTCCTCATCCTTCACTAAACAATCAAATTTATTTTGCAGAAAACATACTTCCATCGATGAGTTTGCAAATCTATTGGCAATCACATGATCTAGTTCTCTCACCTTTCCTTTTAAATAAATGTTAATAATTCCCATAGCTACCTTTTTTTTTTTTAATACAGCATGCGTTCATGTTTTTTTCAAAATTTTCCTCTTGGAAGTATGCTTGTCTTTTATTTTGGTTTTGATTCCTACAATCTAGCAAAACAATTTCTAAAAGAATTTATCTTTTGAGTGACACATCATGGAAGGCTGTTAATTTCAAGCATTTTCCAAGTGAAAAAAAAAACAGAGAAAAATCAAACCAAACCAAGCTAACCCCCATGCAAAACAATCATAATTGCAAAAACTCGTCTTGCATGTCCTTGCGCATGTCACTGCTCCATTATACATAGCTTTTCTAACTTTGATGCATATAGTAGTACTGGGAAATGTGAAAGAAGAAGATCCAATTACACGTATTCCTAATATGCAGGGAACCAATTATGTGCTTCAACAAAATTAATTTAGAGCAGTAAGTGGTATAGCTTGGTTCCAATACTCTATAGTATTTGAAATAAATTCGTGAAGATGCCAAAGAAACAAGAACGATGACAACTAATTTGACTATGCTTTTGAAATTTCTAAAAATAAGTGATAGAGATCTGGTGAAATCTATTTTCTCCAAAAAAAATTTCATTGGGATGGTATAAGCATAAGCAAACCAAAACATGAAAGCCTCTCGTCATCGACTCTTTGTAGAGAATCTCCACTCCCTGCTTCCCCTAATATCTTGAGGGTAT
This sequence comes from Nepenthes alata, assembly GCA_028571085.2. NCBI lineage: Eukaryota > Viridiplantae > Streptophyta > Magnoliopsida > Caryophyllales > Nepenthaceae > Nepenthes > Nepenthes alata. The sequence continues at coordinate 6,777 of JAOVVI020014258.1, read as the reverse complement.
ATCGAGTATCTCACCATAATCTAGGAATGTTTTTATAGTTTGTATTTTTTTCCAAAAGGCGTAGTAATTTATCTATTTTTTTAAAATTTTTTGTAGGCTGTTAATAGTATATTTTATGCCTAGAATTATTATTTAAGAGAGTTTTGGTATGTTTTACCCAGACAGTACTGTAGGTTCTATTTCCTAAAATATTCTAATTCGGCATAAGGGTTCCCAATGATCGATTAGAGACTAATTGAATGATCATCTTCTTTCCTCTTGGATTTTCCTCTGAAATCCCCTCTTTCTTATCCTATGTTCCTCCCCGTTCTCAAATCTTACCTTCCTTTCCCTCAATAACTCCCTCCTTAAATTTCTCCTCTCTATCTCTTAGGTCCCCCATCAACAGCTAATTATCAAGAAAAGCAAGGGAAATGTAGAACAGTAATTACCACTGCACAATCAACCCTCCATGTGAGGATATAATATGATAGCCATGACATAACGACATGGCTGGAAAGGGGGGAGAGAGAAAGAGAGAATAGAGAGAAGAATGTGAAAAAAATAGTGTTTAGTTGAATTAATTGGTTGGTTAATTGTTAGTTCATGAATTTGGGACCGATGATAGCCTATAAAAGGGGTTACTTTGAGGAGTTTAGCAATCGCATTTGAGAGCCACAGGGAAAGAGAAAGTAGAAGAGTGTTACTCGAGAACAACCAATAAACACTACAAGAGAGAATAAGAAAAGCTTGCAGAGTATTGGACAAGTTTCTTTCTATAGTAACAAATTTTAGTTCAAAGCTGCCAATTTCAGTTGGAAGCTGTCTCAGAAGTTTTTATGTTTTCATTGTCACTCCAAGTAGGTGATCATAGAATCAAATCCTAGATTGGGATGGCAGTAGCGTACCTTCATCTTCAACGGCATGTGAGATTAGTTTGATTATCTTTTCTACCAGAGAGAACACAATAGCCAGATTCCCCTTCTTTACAGAAATTGCTTCAGTATTGCATGATGAAGCTTCATATTTCAAGTAGCCCAAATCATTGAGGAGGATGGCCACCTCAACTCTTGACAACTCTAAGACGAGCAATAAACATCTGAAGCATGAATGAAAAAGAATACATGTATAGCAACAGAAAACAAATTGGCTTAAGATGATCCATATTACAATGAACCAGAAGTTACCTGCCAGGTGGAATTGAGTTTGGTATATCAGGGACATTCATCTGGCCCAAAAGCCATCCCTCCCCCAGCATGGTCATCAAGGATTCTGCCAGGATGAGAGCCTGCATCTTCTGAACAGGGGCTGCATATTGCAGGATATTTAGAAGGCATTAGTACGTTTATATTATGAACAACCTACATAATTCTCCTATTACCACAATGACAGAACATCACAAGCTAAAACAGCTCAAAAAAAGCTAATAGCATCATTCATTTCTTCAACACTGGGTCAGCAACAAAAGCTATAGTAATGGCTCATTCTACAAAGGGAGAGAGCAGAAGGTGTGCTCAAACAGATTAATTTCAACAGAAAAAAAAAACAATGAACTTCATCAGTATGACAGAATACTTGTATTTAATCTAATTAGCTTATCCAATTGTCAACTACTTAATGCAACCCTCCTTTTTTCCGGACATGGGACCACTAGTGTGCAAAAAGATTATTGTTCATTGAAAAGAGACTATAACATGAAGACAAGTTTAGTAATTATAGACAAAGTAATAAATAAGTCCAAATTAGCGATAAAGATATTACTAAAACAACATATTTTGCCAACTTTGACATACAATCCAAGAAAATGGACAATTAACGATGAGGTGGTGCAATGCATTTAGACAAGTTAGTTAAAATGGAGAAATGCATAATAATGCTATAGGATCATAAAATAGCTATTAAATTTAAGGGAAATTACTGCTATTAGACTAGTTATATTTGATGATTAAAATATTGGGAAAGTCAGAAACAATATATACAAAAAAATTGTTATGCAGTCCATGATAGTAAAAAGGATAGCAGTGAAACTCTGAGGGATAAAACAGGAAATAAAAATATGTTTGTAGCCACTTAGTAGTCTCAGCTACAAAGGAAATGATCATGAAAGAATGTTTGAGGAAATTTGAACGTCTAAAATGTAGTCCATTGATCAGATGAAATATTAGTCAGAAAAGACGATTTGTTTGAAGTTTGAGAAAAGACAAATGCATAATTAGGCTTAGAGAAATTTGGATGAGGTGATAAAAAATGATTTGAAATTGCTTTTACTATTGAAAGGTGTTGCATCAACCAAATAGATTAGAAATGGATTCCTACAGCCCACATCATATGGTAGGACTTAAAGGTCTTGTTTTTGTTATTTATTCTCAATGAAACAGCATCCAAGTCAAAGGAAAGATGAGTATTTCCAAGTTTTACACACCTTCCGAATTCCGTAAGACAATGGGAATCAGAGAAAGTAAGGTTTGAATGAGTCCACATCTTTAGATTATGAAATTGCTTCGACACAAATAACCAGTCTTCCTTTTGACTCCCCCAACCCCCTCCCCCCAACAATGCAATATTGCGATCAAGCATGCTTGGTAATCATAAATACAAAGGTAGTTAAAGGAGGGAAAGCTCATCATTGCTATCCATTAATTGGAGCCATTATACGTTCAAAGGCACTCATTCTAGGCCAATAAAATCACTAGTGATTGTGAAACAGTCATTGAGCCAAAGGACAAACACATACACAATTTCTAGACAAGTTAAATCAGATATATTTGATCGGATATATATAGTTAGACAAAATGATATAAGAAACTAAGAGCATCCAAATTTTAAGACAAACATACCAACACGGTTTTGTAAAATATCCACAATACCAGCTCGTATATAAGTCGACCATCTATCATTTGACACTGAGCCTAGAGCAGTTTGCAAGGGTACCTGAAAATATTCACATATGCCACAGTAATCACGAAAGTTATCAATGTGGGTAGAACCACATGGAAGAGGCAGCTCTTCATCCATTAGTCTGCAGTGCTAGCTATAAATTTTTTAACAGACACTGTTTATGGCAATTGAGACTTAATATTTACACCTAAGTTGGTTCTTCAGACTAGATTAGTCACTACAACTAATAGTGCAGAAAGCACCAATTGAAAAAAGGAAATTGGAAATTCTGCTAACAATAACGGCTTACAGGTCATTAACCAGAACCTGACCGCCAAATGGACCATAGCCTGAAGTGAAAAGTGCAGACACATGCAGAAAGTTCCCACAAATAGTCAAATGAACCAGTAATGGACATTAGACATGATAGTATCAGAGCATGAGTAACAGATACGACTGCCTTCAAACATGTCACCTCAGTAAACTAGCAAAGATCACAAAGGGGCAAATTACAAGGAAGTCTACATCATGGAAGTCGGACTTAAAACATGATCTTCAATCTTGGCTTCCATTTCTTATAAGAAAGGAGGAAAGCATTTATAAATAAATGTCAATGGTATGGCATTTTCAGGTTTGACCAGAGAACTCGCAAGGCAAATTACAAGGAAGTCTACATAATGGAAGATAGGCTTAAAACATGATCTTCAAATCTTGCCTTGTATTTCTTAAAAGAAAAGAGGAAAGCAATTATAAATAAATGTCAATTGTATGGCATTTTCAGGTTTGACCTGAGAACCCGCAGAGTCCAGAATGAAGACCAAAACAACTAGGTAGCTCTCACATATTTATCAATATCAAAATTTTCATCTATGGTTCTATATAGTGTTTCTCAACACCCACAATGCAAATTATGCTAACACAAGCTGCACTTTCAATCTCTGTGGTTTCTGAAAAGCAAATGATATCTACAAATAACCCAAAAAAAAAAAAAAAACAGACACACACACAAAGAGAAAAGAAAAACACAAAAATGCAACATCTTAAGTAAATCATGGAGAGACTTAATTGTATTTCCAGAGCATATTTCTCAAAATTTTGGGAAGAGATATATTGGAAATCCTAAACCATTTATCGAAGAAGTATCTTCCTATGGGGAATGAGAAAAGTTCAATAGCAACCCCCCTCCCCGAAAATTAAAAAAAAAAAAGGAAGGTTACCACAATATTGAAATGACATAAACTGGCCTTGATATAAAACTGGTACAAAATGTTCTAAAATGCAAACATAAACAATCTCTCTGCAACACTAAAAGTAATGGTGCATACATCTGACCCATCTCGGCTTCCGAGATGTAGAAGCTTCATGTGCTGCACTGCCATCTTTATACAAATGTATGCAAAATTCATAAATTTGCATTTCACAAATAAGCATGAACCAGAGCTTGTCGACTCAAAAATGATAATTATATTGCAATTCCTATAGGTCACAACTCTTCTTTCCGATCACTCCTTTGGCCCACAGAAACCACCCAAGCTACTTTGTCAGTTTATATGTTCATTCAAAGAATAATTTGATTAGATTCTTGCTTTACCCATTATTTTATCTGAGTATTTAAATCTAAAGTACCACATGAAATTATATACTAGCTCCACACACTGAGCAGTTCCACCATGATCATTTCTGATTAACAGATAAAATATAATCAAATATCTGCTGGAACTGGAAATATGAGTGAATCTGAATATCACAGCTCTCCAAAACACCGGATTGAAAATGGTTCTACTCTCTTTAGCTCCATTGTCTCATTATCTAATGACATAAAGTTTGTTTATTCATCCATGCCATGATACAAGCAAAGGGGATATTTTATCTCACACATTTACATAGGAGTTGAAGCATACCGAATGATGCAAAGAGAGTACATTAGAGAGTAGATGCAGCAATTCAAATTTGAGGGCATTCTGCGACAAAGCAAACTGCCGAGCTATAGAAGCCACCTAGGATATTAACATGCAGTTAGAACTCCATGGCTCTGATAATAAAAGACAGAAAATAGAACTGAAAAATGGAAATACCAAAGAAAGCCACGGAAACTGAAAGATCTCAATGAATGAAATCATTTAACTGAAGAATTTGAAAGAAAATGCCTCTTAGGGCAAAACATACCACAACTGGCAGCTCTGTAAAATATCCTTTGATGACAGAATCAATGGAGATTTTACTTAAGATCAGCTGGACAAGTCTTATAGAAAGCTGCAACGTCTGAGACCCTGCAGCATAATTGGTTCACATGCTATCCATCATTAAAATATTGGGATATGATTACCAAATCTCCTCACAATGCACAGAACTAAACACAGTGATATCACAATAGAGGTAGTTTAACAATTAATTATTATGGAGATATCCTATTCTAAGATTATATACATTGCAGTTCCAAATAATTAGACTACATCAACACAACTGTCCTACTTAGCCTGCATGCAGGTATAACAACTTTCTTTCTTTCCAAATTAAAAAACTCAGGTATATTAACTGTAGATATTATTCAAAGAAAAAAAAATGCAGGGGCCATTTTGTGATAGAAGAATGTCAAACCAAACTCTGGTTAAAGTTGTGACCAATTTATAACCAAACCACACACTTCTATGTGATTTACCACTCTTACTCCCTAGATTTTCAGCACAACCAAACAACAGCTACGCCTAGTCAGTATTTAAATGTTTCATTACCATCTGGCAAAGAAGGCATCTGCAAAGCTATCACCTTCATCCCTCCAGCTTCAAGAAGTGTAGTTACTCCGTCTTCACATGCAGTTGAAACAAGTAGCAAAAATTCATAGCACTCTTCAAGAATAGAGGAAGCTGAGCTGTACATTGAACCATTAATATTTAGAATAGCCACGAGATGGAAATTACAATCAAAACAAGATATAACTTCAAAAGAGGAATTTGAAATCAGAAAACCAATGACCTATAGCCATAAGGGACCTCCTCCCAACACAATCAGATGCATCAACATATTAACAGCACAACTATAGATGAGAAAGTGGGTAGAACCTTACGGTTTTATCATAATCTGCAGGATTGAAGGAATCTTCAATAACATATCCTCAGATGCCGCAATTTCTGGTACCCGACAAAACGCTGCGAGAACCGTAACAGACAACTGCAGATATGCGTCCCGGTTATCATCGTCACCACCACTCACATTTTCTTTCCTCATACCTGAAAAGAAGAGGCAAGAGATATTACAATGAGGTCAAGTCTCAAGCTTGAGAATACAGAATGCAAAACCTAGTGAAATTTGAATGGTAACTGATTATGTTCAGAGACATCTAGATATTACAATTTCAACATCTTGTGAAACATGCTATATTTAAAGAACAGTGTTCGCAAATTATTCGATTACTATTATCTAAAACAGAACATTTAAATTTTGGTTAATGCGAGAAGGCAATTTTATGAAGCAACTTAAATGAAGGTTCAATTTTTTCCCCCATTTTTTCATTTTTTAAAAGAAAATCCAAACTCCAGAGTAGGGGATCCGAAAATTCGAAGTTCCTCAAATCTACTTAAAATTGTCATCTGGAACTTGTAAATGAATTGGAAATTGAACATTGTACACACAGGAACTAACTACTACCGTATATGAATCTCAACCATAGCACAACACTGACAAAGTCCAAAATTTCATGCCGAAGTTGTTAGGTGAAAACGAATTATTACCGGTTCTCAAGAGGCGATCAATGAAACGAACGCCGACGGCATCGTAAACTTTGCGAATCGAATTGTGGTCCTCTTTGCTGCATACTTTTGTAACCAGAAATAGACCAGCCAAGCGCTGCTCGTCTCTCTCTCCTCTCAGTAGCTTCAAGCAGTCATCGAGAAGTGTCGGCAACTGTTGCTCCTGCTGCTGCCG
>JAOVVI020014257.1:0-11567 GCA_028571085.2 Nepenthes alata | reverse complement strand
TTAACGAATACAACTACATAAATAATAAGTTCCACACTTGACATTTTGCATTGAAGGTTCTTATGATTCACAGAGTTGCTTTCCAAATTGACTACTGAACATGAAATAAGTATCATTCTCCACGCAGTTACTTTCCAAAAATTATCTGCAGATGTTAAATGAAGCACAAATTCAACGAAAAATAATGAAACATCTCATATAGTTTGATAACTAAATATATAAATAACAGCATGACTAAACTTAAAAAAAAAATACAAACAAATAATATGGATAGACGATTTTCAATGGAGATACAGATCACGTGAAATCATCATCATAAATCCTCAACGGCCAGAAAACAACTAATATGGTTAAAAATTGACACTATACCTCGAACAATAAATAGAGAACAACGGCTACTCCGATTGTGACGTTGAACGGAAGATGACGATACCTCGAACACCATATTTCAGTCACGGCTTTTCGTCAACTATAAGATTGAAGAAAATACTCGAAATGAGAGAGTAGAAAAACTTAAAGAAAAACGATTGAATGGAAGACGACAATAGTGATGATAAATAAATGAAAAATATTTTAATGTAAAAATAAATCTTATTTTATATTGAGATTCAACAAATTTTAACCATCAAATCGTTATGTTTTAACAATAATAAGGTAGATTTACGGTTGTTTCAAGGAATGGAAGAGATTGCTTGCTTGATTTGCGACGATAAACAATAACGACAGCTCCAAACAGTGACAATGGATAACGGCCACAACTTAATAATATCGTTACATTTTAAATTGTATTTACTAAATTTTTATTATACGATTATTTAAATTTTAAATTTCAAATTGTAATAAAATTATTATTTATTTAATTTTAAATTTTTAGTAACAAAATAATATTTTTATCACTAAATTATAAAAATTAATTACTAATAGTATTTTTGTCACTAATCTTTTATCACTAAAAATTAATTTTTTTATAGTATTAAGGTTTATATATATATATATATGTGGTATGTTTTATGTCATATTTAGGTAATATTACCATAATAGTTCTTATTATCATTTTTTAATATTTAATTTAAGGTTAAATCATATATATATTAGAATATTTTTATAAACCGTCGATAGGCAGTTTTTAAAATTTCAAATATATCAATATTATTCTTAATATAAAACTTTCTTTGTTAATATAGTCCAAGTGAAAAAATACTGAAATAATTTTTAATTGCTCCACATATATAGACTATACTGACAATGATATCTAAAATTGGGGTTTATATTAAATATTCCTAATTTATAATTTAATTAAAATATTTAAATTAGTAAAATCTATTTAATTTAAATCTTTGATGGGCAAAATATAAGTGTATGACTATTCATGAAAGAATATGCCCAATAACAACAAAAAAACAACTTCCTTGTGATGTAGAGGTAAAATTACGTACAACCGACCCACCAAAAAGCAAGTACTGCGGGAAGCCTTGTGTGTTAGTCGCGATTTAGCTATGCATATTTCGTGTCTAATGAGCCATTCTCCCTGTAATTTCTTTATGACGTTGGAAATTAGTTTGAATTTTCTGGATTTATATTAGGGGGCATATAGTATTGATGAGTTCAAACTACGAAAATAAGGGTTTAAACTACAAAAAAAATCTATATCTGGCATTATCATTTACACAAATCTAAGACGATAAGGTTGATGAATGTCAGCAACTCAGGAGCTGACGCAGAACGCTTCCAAAGCTATGAGTTAAAGCCCAAAAAATTCCAGAGGAAAGCAATGCCAAGACAAAACAAAGCTGAGCAAAAGAATACAACAAAAGATGCAGATAAGGTTTGCGAATTACCATGTTTTTGTCAAGACTCAACATGACGGAACTGGGCAATGTAGCACAGACTCCCATTTGAATCAAACGGTTCATGTTTGGCTTCATCTACTCGGCATGTCCTTTCTTGAAGAACCGAAACATAGCACCCACGCGACGGATCCTACAGAACCGACACACACTCACCAGATGAGTCCTGTATAATATGGCTGCTTAATGAAATGTAAATAATCTAAGTAGAAATAGTACCTTTGAGAGAATAGCCACCTGTGCCTCTGAATTAAGTTCAACTACTCTCAGAAATTGAACTGGTTACTGAAAAGAAAAACCAAGATCCCAATGCTAGATTCCGTCGGCCAAAGATTGGAACTCTCAAGAAGTGTTGTTCAAAATATGACATTTTGTGGATACTGTAAAGTGCCATTTCTTGGAGCCCTCTGCTAATTAGCTCATATAGTGATAAATGGTTGATAGAACATAATATTAGATTGAGAGTCTGGGTTGGTGTCTAGTGTCGCAGTCCAAATTTTATAGATACAAAACCGTTCGGCACATCCGGTTTCCAACAAGAACAGACGCCAACCACGTTAATACACGAGCACTCTTACGAGTCAAAGTCAATCACATGATACAAACGTAAAAATTATGCTAATGTCGAGTATATTTAATACAAATAAGTTGCTGATTAAAATATGGATATACAAACAGCCAATTAATAGTAACAGATAATAATCGAATATAAAAGAAAAAATTGAAAATTCTTTCCCCCACATAGAGGGTTTTTGCCTATTGACTTTTGATATTAGTATACATTAAAAAATTTTAACTTTTACAATGGGATATTTAATTTTTATTTTTTTTACATTCTAAAATTTAAACTAATTCACCTAAATTTCTAAAACAAATTCAAAGATATAAAATAAATTATATAAAAATTTATATGGCCCAATTTAGATTCTAATAAACTTCCCAAACTAAATTGTCAATGTTCTTGTTGACTTGTAATTCAATATAGCTTTGATATCTTACCACTTCAATCTCGTGTCTTTAATAAGTTCTTAACTTGCTTCTTCTATTGGTTTTTCTTTCACTTCACAAACACCTCTTTCCTCTTCTTTTCAATTAGCACGGTCACCTTCCATTCAGGATCAATTCAGGGACCTAAACGTGAAAATTATGCCAATATCGAATATGTCAAACACGAGCAAATAGTTAGTTCAAAGTATGAAAATACAAGCATGCAATTGAGAGTAAAAGGTAACAATCAAATATGAAAAGATTTCATGAATTCATTCTCCCATATTGAGGGCTTTGTGCCTTTTGGCGTTTTGCACTCATACACATTGAGAATCTTCAACTTTTGCAATAGAGCATCTAATTTTTTTTTTTTTTCAATTCTAAAATACAAAATAAATTTATGTCAATTTTAAAAGAATTTAAAGATGTAAGAAAAAATTACGTAAAAATTTTGATAACTTCGTTTAAATTCTAACACCTAGAAGGTGACCCTGCAACATTGAACTCCTAGAATTTATTGTTCTAGCTTGTTAAGAGAACCAATCTAAGTAGGCAAACATGGCTTCTGGGTTCTGACAAAAAGGAAAAAAAAAAAAAACAAAGGGTTTGTGAGAGGTAATGGGGCGATGGAAACCTCTTTTTGGTTTAGTTTCAAGTGCATGATTAGAGTATGGCTAAACAGGCACAAGAAATCAACTTGAAGGTTACTCCATTTGTCCTGAAATTCTATATTCTGCAACAATGGATAAGTAAAGCACTCAAAAGTTGTGACAAAAATGTACAACCTAACAGTGTGAGACTCTGCAGGGATAGCAATTTAGGCCAAGCAACTGGCTTTGGCACATCGTACACACATTTCAATAATGCTTAAGACATTACAAACGAAGAGGAAATCATAGTGACCAAGAAATCCCGACAATAACACGCAAGACAATTACTCCAAGTAACATAAACAAACACGCTGGAATAAGTTCCCAAATGTATAAAAATATGCATTACAGCACTCTGATTTGACTAGAAACATCTCCAGAATTGATTCATAAAAATCATCAAAATACATTAAAAGAATAGCATCCACACTCCCTGCTATTACAGTCTGTTGGTATACATTCTCCCCAGCCATCTCGGCATCTCCTTTTACATGTTTCAGATGCTTGGAGATTGTATCCCAAAACTGTCACACAAACCTCAGAAAATCTATCACAACCTTGCACTAAGAGGTAGAACACCACACTGCTTCAGTGACATAATAAAATCAAGTATGAGATCTTCCATAGAGGTGAGCGTAAACAATCTTAGTGCGATTTACAAGGATCATGCTTAGAACAACAGCAACAATGCAAAGTCCTGACAATATCATCGAAGTTAAGAAGAAACATATAGCACCTTCGCACTTGAGTGGTTCATCCATCATACCAAACATGTTGCGAAAGACGAATCCAATATCTGGAGATTGATAATGGTGTCGATGAGCTTGCTTCTCTGCTTCACGATCATATATATAGCCAGCTATTAGACCTGAGAAGACTAGCGAACCAGCAGGGTTTGCGAGGGTAAGGAAGTTATACAGAGCCCCAAACTTTTTCAGGCCGAATAATTCAGAGGCAGCAGCTGGAACAATTGCCCAGTGGGCTCCATAACCAAGGCCAATCAAGAGGGTGCTAACATACATTGCTCCAGGCCATCCCATACCAAGGAAGAAATGCCCAACTGCCATGAAGGCTTGGGCCACAGCCATGGCCACGGGCCTTGGGTAAGCATAATCCCTGATCAAGATCACAGATCGAATTGGAAATGAGACAGCCATGAAAAAGAATCAGAATACAGTTCATATAAACTACAGCTTCACCACTAAATCCATAGATGAATATATAGGTATCAGTATTGTTTATAGTCATATAGGGTGATATATATCGATATCAAATGTATTAGACATAAATTTTTTTATGATTAAAACCTAGAGAGAAATATCAACCAATATATTGAATATCAGTCTATATTTCATACTATAATGCAGAATAGCGATTTTGTTGTGGTGTCAAAGAAGCCAACACTGATATTTCAATTCATAGGTCAAACAATTGATGTTCATACCTCACAATAATCTCAGAGAAGTAACCCCCCCCAACACGACCTAGGAAATTCCAAATGCTGATCATAGAGACAAATATATGGGTATTATAATAGCCTAACGATTGGCTTATCTGACCCAGATTATCGATTACTGTCAAACCTGATCCGGAACCTAAAAGAAGGGAGAAAAAGATAAGCCAGAAGTCAGCCTTAATCAGAGCCTGCATTAAGGTGAAGTCTTCCCCTCTATGAGGACCCCTCCTCCTCTTGATCCTTACAGCTCCCTCTGCTGCTGCTTGGGCTAATTTAACCTGCAATTGTGCGATTCTTTTTTGCCTCTCTGATGCCGGTAGCAAATCTACTTCCTTAGGCTTTTCATCTTCAACCTCACTGAATATGATCTCAGTGTCAGACTCCATTTTGGCAGGCTGTCGTTTCTGGGTCTCTGGTAGGAGAGCTTCTTCCAGTGGAGGCCTTGGTTCCTCAGCTAAAGCCATTGACACAGGAATACAGATGGGAAGCAGGAGAAGTACAAACAAAATCACCGTGAAAAACACAATAACGGTATGACTCAAATCGACAAGATCTTCAACGAGCATGACCCCCATCAAATATGCAGCAAGAACAAGGCACACGTTGTAGACAAACGTGAAACCAGGTCCATCCGATGGCCGAACTTGTCTATGACCACCAACAGGTCGTATGATGAACATTAGAGCAACGATTACCATGAACGGTCCAACAGCAACCATGAAGATGAGCGAGGCATGATCAGGACTATGAACCAGAGCATATATTTGAGTTAAAATTGCTCCGCTCAACCCAGCGAATCCTTTTAAAATGCCCACAATTGGGCCCCGGCTTTTTGGAAAGTTTTGCACACAAGAAACAAGAGCAGCTGTATTGAAATATGTTTCTCCATTTGTTCCCATAAATATAAGAATGCACATCTACAAAATGAAGGTCGTAAATAGATTATCTTGCAACCTAACTACCAAATTGTCATCAAGGAAATACAAGTTTTGCTACATATAACGTAGCACATGTAGACTTGCATAAAAGAAAGAATTGGTAGCACCCGCAAACAATATGGAACATATTTTTTTGTCTTTTACGCACATATTTGTATATATATTATTTTATGGGAAGAATTGATACATATATTCCCCACATTTTACACTATAGAGATCAAGTGTGAAGAATTAAGCAACTGATAAATAAATTTAAATGGTTATTACAATTCCAGAATCTCATAGCAAGACCTTCTTTCCAGCAAGCATATTGTCAGTCAAAACATGCAGTATGTCTATCATTAATGTAAATAACCCAAAAAAAAAAAATACATCAGCAAGGAAAACATCCATTACTCAAGGAATATTTTATTATGATGACTGATTTGCATAGATCTGGCCACTAGCTTCTGAAACTGGACATAAAGAGTAATGTTCTCCCACCAGACTATTTAATGTTATCCTGCTAATTATAAATTGAAAATCTAAAAAACAAGTAAGAGATCTGGACTAACATATCCAGGAAAAGGGACTGTTTCATCAACTATATCTCCATCGCCAATGCGTCAACTTAATTATGTACAAAGTGACGAACTCAATTACTAATCAATTTTACTGTAAAAAATGAAAGCAAATGACTGCATATCGATATTTGCTTTCAAAAGCAGGAGATTGATGTTGAAACTGTACGGGATAAAAAAAATAAAGAGCAAATAGCTAGAAGGCACAACAGAAAATTTGAGGTTAGAATCATAAAAAGAAACAATATTGATTCTCAATCTGGTACAGCCAGAAGGCACAGCCGAAAATATTTGATAATTTTCAGAAGAACCATTTCAAATACCAAGAGATTTTCTAACCCGATAACCCCCTCCTTCCAAAAAAAAAAACAAAAACAAAAACATATCAAAGATAACCATCAGCGACCAAAAGGGAAAAGGAATATCAGAGTAGCCAAAATGAAGTTGATATGAAACTGGGCAAAGCCAGAATCATCTAAAGATGAAAGATGTGAAAAACCGCGGAATCATCAACCACCTAGTGCAATAAATAGGGGAGAGAGAGAGAGAGAGACTCACAGTCCACAATGGCAAAGGCGGTGCTCGATGGGTAGCAATCAACCAAACGAAACCATACCCAATTAAATTCTGCAAAGCCCCAACAAGAAGAGCACCCCACAAGGGCAACAACTCACAAAGAGTCCCAGCCAAAAACCCAACGCTATCCCCTAAATCCTTAGCCACTCCCAAAATAGCGATCTGCCTCTGGTTATAGTTCAAAGAGCTTTTTATCACCGGCGATATACTCCCAAATAAATACCCAATACCAGCGCAAGATTGTATCCACATTGCTGCTACAAATACCAGCCATCTGTTGTTAATAAGCGCTTTTAATTTCTCTCCTAATTGAACCATCCTCAACAAGCACTATTACTACCAAGTGCCTACGATCGAAGTTGATGAAGGCTTTTGTTTAGTGGGATGCGACTGCGAAAGCGAATGGCCTGTTATTTTTATCAATCGAAATAGAACGAAGAGGATGGAAAAGAGAGGGGATTAGTAAAGGGCTGTTTTTTTTCTAGGGGCTTTGTAATAGTCAGGAACTGCCGCGAGTCAGGAGTTCTAGTTGTGCAATAAAATACAAAGACGAGGCAACTTGATGGGAAAAATCCATTTTTCTCCTGATGGACAGCGGGCATTACATACTATTATTGTGCATCGTGTTTTGCATGCTCATATCGTCTTATACGTCTATTTAATTTCCAATAATACAGGCAGATTTGTTTCCGAACTTTTGAAATTTCAACGATAATTAATTTTCTTAAACTTTCTATGCAGTGTAAATCTACTCGAAATTTGAATTTTTCGGTCAAATCAAAGATTTGGGTCACAAATCAATGAGGTAGACAAAATCTTGTTGAAATGGACAAATATATCACGTCGATGTGGAAAATTTTTTAGAATCACATATAATCAAAACCATGTAAAAAAACTCAAAAAACCCATAATCCTAGCCTTTCCTCCCCACACACAGCCATCCTCCCAGCCCACAGCCGCCGCCCCTCAGTGACTCCCCCATTCTTTAAATGCTCCCCCCCTTCTCCCTATCCCTCCCACCTTCTTTTTTCCCTATTGGGGTCACTATCTTGTGGTGTTTGTATCCACGAACTTGTGGAAACAAATGGATGCGGACGTTTGGAGAAATCCAAAAACGTTCGTCCTCAGCGTAACTGGAAGAATTGGACGAGGACTATTGAGGAGGAGCAGTGGTTGAAGGATTCGTCCGGGAACTATTGTCCGAGAAGTTGCGGATATAGTGGACGAGAACTCCTCAAAAGTATCATGTTCGAGAGGTTGCTGAGGATATGGACGAGGACTCTGAAGTCTAGGCGTTGACTTCCTCAGTAGGCCTGCTGCAGACGCGTACTGCAGGTGAGCTGGTGGCTACAACTTCCAAGGTGTCAGACCTGCCATGCATGCACGCCGGGCGTGCGCCTGCCATGACAGGCCTAAGGGGCGTGGCCCTGCCACCCTATTGGCAGTAGGGTGGCTGGCCGGGCCTAGGCCCCTTGTGGCTATATATATGGGAGCTGTGTTAGAGAGAGTGTGTGTGTTGGACAAGATTGAGAGAGCAATCTTGGGAGAGCAAAAGGGCTATTGTGAAGGAGAAGAGGAGTGTACCACCGGTGAGAGAAGGGAGAAAGAGAAAAATAGAGTGAAGTGAAAAAGGAGTGTTTTTCTTGATTTGCTCTGGAGAGTTTTTCTCTTTAACTTCTTGGGTGTGTAGCGGATACTCCATCTTGAAGGTTTGTAACCTATTTCACATAGTGGATTTGCTATTGCCTCTGCTCCCGTGATTTTTCCCTTCGGTTCCAGAAGGGTTTCCACGTTAAATCTGGTGTGCATTCTCTCAGTTTCTATCTTCTCCTTGTTGGCTGTTCGTCCGAACGCTGTCCCTCTGGCCGAGTGTTTTTGTCCTCTCGGTCATTGCGCTCAGAAGCATTCTGTCCGAGCGCCCGTTTGCCCCAACAGATGGGACCTTCCAATATGATAACCCTACGTGAGAATTATCATTTATTATTCAGGAAAATTGGCGAGACAGAGGCTTCACCGTCGGCCGTTGTCCTCAAATTTTGTTCAGAGGAACAATGCAATTCTTGTGAGTCACAGGCAGGTAATTATTCTTATGTTATGTAATTTAGGCTCTGATGATACAAAGAAAGGATCCTTTGCCTGATTTAAGTTAGTGCGTGTTTTCTGTTTTAGTCCTTGCGTTTGTCTTTTCACCCTTCTGATTCTTCTGTCTCTAATCCTTGCGAAATTAACCACTTTCTATTGTGAGTGCATCCTTTTTTGTCTACATTGCTTGTCTCCCAACCTCTTGAACGATCATTCCTGATTTTATCCTGTACAGTATTTACTTTTATCCATTTTTCAATTTTGTTCCTTCCGTTGGTGCTCCAACAAACAAGACAAGAAGTCTTTTATGTCCTTCCCTACCCATGGCTATACCTCTTCTCTTATTCTTTTCCCAACATTTTGTTGGATTTAGTCACGTCCTTGTGAGTAACTCAACAAACAAATTTTTCATCGGAAGATTGCACAGGGCTTGTGTGAAGTTTGGAGTGCTGTAAACTGCCTGCAGTAAAGACCGGAGAGACTAATTTGCCAAAATAGGCAAATGCTGGAGAAGACCGATTTGCCGGAACGGGCAAATGTCGAAGAAGACCTATTTGCCGGAAGAGACAAATGTCGGAGTGGCCATTTGCCAGAGTGGGCAAATCTCAAAATGTTTACGCACAAAGCGCGCATGACAAGCTGATTAACTTGGAAGCAAAAAGTTGGTCGGCCTAGCAGCATGAAGGACAGACAGCCAGCAAGAAACTAGCAAGGAAGGTCAACCGGCTAAGCAGAGATGTGGCTGACCGGTCAAGAAGCAGGAGGTCGGCCGGACGGACAACAAGCTGTGATGGCCAAAGAGACTAGTGATGACCGAGAACACTAGGTGATGATCGAGGACAGCTTGCATAGAAAGCTGGTAGCTGACTTTGTAGAGCAGTTGACTTTTCAAAGTTGGTAAGCTTGTAGTGCAGATAGCTGACCTATAGGACATGTGCCGTCTGTGCAGAGCAGGTTAACCTACAAAGTAAGCATAGTTTGGGAAAGCACGGGAACTGGTGAAAGTGTAGAAAAAGACAAATTTGGTATGACAAATCATATGCAAGATTAGGCCAGGTGAGCAGATGGGATTTAGAGTCAGGGTCATTATAAAAGCGCATCAAGCACTTCGACTGCAGGGTGGGGGCGGCAGGATAGCAGTAGAGGAACGGAGAGTGGAACGAAGTAAAGTGCGGAAGGGAGCTCTCGTCGTTCACCATTTGTTGCCACACACACTTGTAAAATTAGTGAACAGAGTGCACCACCAGTGATAGGGAGGATAGAAGAAAAATAGAGTTATAAGAGGGAATGAGAGTTTCTTTATTCTGGAGATTATTTTTCTTATTCTATCTCGATGTGTTGTAGGTATTCTATCTCGGGATTCTTTGTAACCAGTTTTACATAGTAGATTTACTTTTGAAGTTTGTCCCGTGATTTTTTCCTTAATTGAGAAGGGTTTTCACGTTAAAAATGTTATACATTCTGTGTTCCTTGTTCCTACTTCTTGGTGGGTTACGGCTGACGGGGGGGTTCGAGTTTTTATGTTATGTGCCTATCACTTTTGTCCGCTTGGATTGTGACCGACCGACCGGCATTCCCTTACCCCAACATATTTCCCTATCTCTGAACCATATGGACCATTTTGCTGTGCCAATAAGAATTCACTATGTGTTAGGGCTACCCATGACCCTTTTTGGGAGTAGCAAATCGATCCCATTTTATTGAAATGAGCATCAAAAGGCTCGCTGATGCAACTGTATAGGACATTATTTCCTACTTTTATGTGTTGTTTTCTTTGTACATTTTTTTCCTTTTTTAACCTAAGGAATGGGATGATAGACTCATGCTAGTTATTGGTTATCATTTAAGAACATCAGCGGCACTTGTTAACTACCAATTATGCTGATTCTACTGCAGTGTATTCTAAGACATTTAATAGTTAAGCAGGGAAGCTATTTTATAACCATAATGCAAAATTTAAAATTCAACAAAATTGAGCTCATATGTTCACCAGGAATTTGTCTGGTAGGTGTCTATTTGTTGCTGTTATTTGTTCAGTAGCAATTGTGTTTCAATTTTGATAGCTTCAATTGCCTTCCATTGAGTTGTCCACATGCTCACAATTTCTGTCATCTCTTTGTAAAAGCTGTATTCTCTTGTTTTGCTTTTCGTGTATCCCTGTGTTCTATGGTCTTTTTGTAAGGCTTTTTGCATTTTAATCGTCCTTATTGTTTTGTTGTTTTGGCTAAAAATTTTCTTTCAAAGTTTATTGCAGCAGTGGCTTGTACTATTGTAAAGTAAAATCTATCCCCCTATGAGAAAATGGTTTCACTGAAAATTTGTTTTCCATCTGGAGAAGGGGAATACATTGCTGAAATATGTGGATGCTGTGGATGAAGGAGTTCGTCCAAGAGCTAGGCATCAAACAGGAGAGATATGTGGTGCTTTGTGATAGCCAGAGTGCCATTCATCTGTGTAAGAACTCTTCCTTC
>JAOVVI020014256.1:0-11567 GCA_028571085.2 Nepenthes alata | reverse complement strand
CACCGCCTGTCCATGAATAAGGACATCCTTAATTCTTGCGATCGGACTAACCACTAATGAAACACGCTCCAAAGAGTCTCATCGACACAAAAAAAATCAATCCAAGAAACTTCCATTACTCATGGGGCCATATCTCTTAATCTCCGAGACCCATGATCTACCTCACGTCAACCGTCCGAAGTCAACTTCACTTTCTATCTATCACGGGGTAGCACGCCATATCTTCTAGCCGACATGGGTCACCGCAACGCTATCTTAGGTCTCAAAATCCACATCTCATCCTTACTAGGATCTGAACTATCCAGAAATCCAGGCACATTATGAACTAACAACCTAGAACTTCACATGCCCAAACTTAACTCCACCCTATTCATCACTCTCCCTAGGTTGACCTGGCAACCCTTCAAAGAAAAATACTAACAAAAGAACTTCAACAAAGAACTGATCAAACTTAAACCTCAAACCGAGATTAATTACCCTAGGCCTCGAATCATCACTGATCAGTTCAAGGATCCAAGTGATACCAATAAAATTCCAACACTAGGGTGTCTCGACACACCATCTTTCTCTCTTCCCTACAACCAACCACAAATATTAGTAGTCCCTAACGAGGAGCCACTACTAATACTTCCTTGAGACCGAAGCAATTCGGATCAAGTCACTCCTAGAATACAAGCTAGGACGTGTACACTAGCCAATCGAACTAAGCTACCGCTTCTAACTTAGCGCTAGCCTAAGTCATTGGAACTGGGGTAACCAAAACTACCCGGACTAACTTAGTTCTCACACGCCCTCATTCGCGCAATCGATCAATCTTAATCTAACCTAAGCTTCCACATACAATTCAGAGTAAACCTAAGGTATCTCTCTTTTCTCTGATACCAATTGTGAGGGACCGGATTATTCTCCATCGAATAACCTCCGTCAATGGCAACACAAACTAAGCCCATAATTAACCTATGGACTCAACAAAAATTTCGACAGAGTTTCCTCTGCAACTGGACGAAACATCAATAGTACAACCTGTTAAATAGATCCTGCACAACCATACATCTAACAAAAGGATTAACACAAAGCCTACAACACACCATATAGGATCAAAACAACTGTAATATCATCCATGGCTATAATACAGTACTCCTACTCTACTGTATTAGATCTAGAGAGATGCCATCTAAAAATAAAATAAAACTCAAAATATTAATACAGACACGGAAGCATACTATATCATCATAATCTACGGAAGCATAACTAAACCATAACACAACAACAGCAAGCCACATCCAACCCTGAGTGGCTGTCTACAATCCGATACAACACTGAGTCCAAATCCTTCGCACACTCGACGTCCAGCCAACCTCTTCAAGCAAGCCTCTCCTAGCACTAACTATCTGGCGACGGCTAAGTGTTATCATCTGAAAGGAAAAATAACAACAGCAAGAGTGAGCTAACTACTCAGCAAGTATAATCAGAAACACATCTCCTAGGCATTCACAAGAAATAGAACATGGATACATGTACTCTCCGAAATCAAGAAATACGAGAGGGAATAGGAAACATCTAGAATCACTTGATTTCCACGGTTCTCACGATTACATTGATTGATCGTTATTCGGAGTCACTTGATTCTCACGGTTCTCACGGTTACATCGATTGGATATTAATCATTTTCATTATTACATCATCTTTACGGACCCGGGCTAGCAGACTGTACTAACCAAAGATGCGAGAGAATGAGGACATGAACGTGTTCGCTACACATTCTAAATCCATGGCTACAATTTTAGGTCGGCAGCACACGACCGTCGGTTGCATCCATGCAACAATCATCAAAATGACAACATCATAATATGTAGCGTTTGACCGACATGCCCCACACCTCTGGGGACAAGGGCAATCCTCGTTCTTCCATAGTAATTTCCTAAAGCGTACCACAAACATCACCCGGTCCCACAAGCGGCGAGAATACATGGCCAAGTATTCCTCGGGTTCACACCGTGATGGACATAGTATGCTAAAGAATACTACCCCTAGGAATCAGGGTCCTAATTTCAAGATTAGATTCACCACTTGGAGAGGGAAATCCACATTTACCACACACGATCACATCTCGAGAAATCTCATTCCCATCACAAATATCTCCAATCGGGAGATCATACCATCAAACACATCTCCATCAGAGAGATTATCGTCACAAGACACAATGTGGATTCCTTTACATTCACTTCCTCGGTTCATAACCTTCTATGGGACTCAATTTCCTTATTCCACTACAAATCATTCCAAGTTCAAAAGAGAGATTAGATTCCTTACCTCCGATGATCACATATCACTTTGAACCTCTGGGACTCATTCCCTTACCTCCAGCACTTGGATACACATTTCGGAACTTACATTTACATTTAACATTTAAACGTCAATTCCATAACAATTATGAAGGCATAACACTTATATTTCTCATTCCGTTTCGGGTGAACAGGATCAGGTTTTCTTTTTAAACAACTGGACACCGTAAACGGTTCGATACTTGGAGATCGGACGTCCGGTGGATTCGTACGCACAATTCTTACACGAGATTTCACATTTGTGCTTGATTTAACTTAACACGATGATGGAAGCTTGCAACTTCCCATTCATTTTTTGATGAACAATTACATAGAACTTTTAAGGCTCCTGGATGCAACGAACGGGTCAAATCTTACGGGATTTGGCATCCGATCGATATATACATACAATTGGGATACGGGGATTCATATTCTAGGGTCATTTCAATATTTTACGAAGGTGACAACATGTATTTTCCACTTTTGGTCTCGGGTGAACAGTAACAATGCCCATTTAGAGGGCTCGGACGCTACGAACTGGTCGACACGTGCAAAATCAGACCCACGGCCAACATATATTAATCATTGGGACGTGGGGATTCACATTTTGAGGTCAATTTCATGATACATGAGAAGGAAATGGGAAATCCCCAATTTCTGTGGGTAAGGGTTTCGGTGAAACTAAACCGGGCGAATTGGACACAATTCGGACAAATAACTACATATTCTTATACCTCAAGTCATGGGTTTCGAGATTCTAATATTCACGGTGGGTATCGACATAAAATATCCAACAAAATCAAGCAAAATATCGAAAGAGAATGAGAAGTGAGTATGAGAACACTTGCATTGACGCGTCCTTTCACCTTTATAACTGGCTCTCGGATGGATTCAAACTCCCGAGCCTCAATCTCCCTTCTTCTCTCTCTAGAATTGGCACCCTCTCTCTCTAAAACCCTTAACCAAGCAAAAAATTACGAGGAGAGAAGGCAGGACACAGCTTTATACCGCGCCATCGCTCAAGCGCGGCTCAAGCGGCCAACGGGCGGCCGCGCCACTGGCTATCCACCACTCGAGCGCACTTGAGCGGCCAGCCAGTGGGGCCGGTTTTAGTTTTTCTACTCGAGCGGAGCTCTAGCGGCCAGAGGGCCGGGGGAGCTTCTGGAAGCTCAAGCGCCCAGCAGGCACGAGCTTGTTGGCCGTGCTTTAGCAGCACGAACCGGAACAATTTTCTAATTTTTTTTCTGATACTAAACCTTATTCATTCCATAGGATTAGTATTAATCATTAGCATACTAATCAACTCATTATTATCAAGTTCTTAAATCTGTAACCTCACAATGGGACTGCCTAATGAAGCTATTACCTGGGAGATGTTTGAGGATGCATTTCTGGAAAAGTATTTTCCATCCAGTCTCCAAGATCAAAAGGAGCAAGAGTTTATGAGATTGAGACAATGGAGTATGACCGTCAAAAATCTGCTGGAGGTGAAAATGCTGATTAATTACTTAGATGTGCAGTGTCCCATACTGTTGCGACCAGAAGTTGATGGAATACTGGTGCTGAACCGGTCATTCTTTCCTTTGGCTGCATCCTGCTATTATGAGCTGATGCTGAAGCAGTGGATGACTAGTCTTCTTATGTTGCAATTACTCGGTAATGCCCTGGATTGCAGAGAATGCTCATGCTGATCCTACTGCAATTTTTCTTGCTGATGGTTTATGCAGTTCTCTGTATTTGTGGTTGAACAAGGGATGGTTGAGAAGTATCCATTGGTTGCTCATGGTCCTCTGCTTCGTTGGGTGGGAGGATTTTGTTCTCAATGTTGCTCCAACCATGCTGCTGCTGGATGTATTGTGGCCTGTGTGGTGTAACTGATGGAGCTCGGTCTCGGGATACTGCGTTCGCTGTTTTGGGTGAATCACCTGCCGAATGGCTGCGGATGGGACTGTGCTGTAGAGGTGTGTGATGCTTTGCTGATGCCTGCTGGAAGCATTGAGCGCCAACTGCTGTGCTGATTTTTTGGTTTTTTTTGGACATGATGCCCACTGCTGATGCTGAGGTCTGCTCTCTGAAGGAACGTGATGCTGCATTGGTCCCTACTGATGTTTGAAAGTTACTGCTCCTGAGGTTGGTGGATATGCTGATTATGAGGTTGTTGAATTGCTGGTTGCTGGCAATTTCAACCTCATTCCCGTGGTTAATCAGATGCCCCTGAAGATGGACGCTCTATCCTGCTGAGGCTGCCATCTCTGATGGTTGTAACGTTTGGAATGTGCATTGGTAGATGCTGGTATGGAATGTATTTTGGTTCTGGAAAATTGCAACCTGCTGGCATGTTTGGGGCGGCAGCGTTGTGGTGTTCCCTTGCTGGCTGAATTCGATGCTGGTATATGTGGTGGGTGTGATGCAGTTGCCTTGTGCTTCCTGCTGGTGGAATACTAGGGATGCCTCTCGGATGCTGGCAGTCTCGTTTTGATGTAGTAAGTTGCTGCAGGACGATTGGATGTTGTTGATCCAGTCGTTTTGGGAGTCACTAATTTTGCTTCTGCTTATGTAATGATAATGTGCATCTTTTGTTTTTTGTTAGATCGTTCCTCTTTGAGGTTTTTCTTTTTTGAGGTATTCTCTATGTACCAGTTGCTCGGGGTATGCACTAGCATCTTATGTTCTAACTCCAAGTCAAAAAACTTAGAGTTATAACATACTTTTTGTAATTCTTTTCTCCCTTTAATCCAAAATACACACTTACTTACCAAAAAAAAAAATAAAAGGTTAAAACGATTCGCCTAAAGGTGCTAGGTATCCCTTTCCCTGATGGACGTATTTTGAGGAAAACCGTGAGGGCTTCCAGGCCCAAAGTGGAGAGTTTTCACAATGGTCCTTGATGGTATCAGAGACAGGGTCGTGCCATGTAGGGCAAGTCCTACGTCAGCTTTTAGAAAGGGGGAACGATTCGCTTAAAGGCGCTGGTTATCCCTTTCCTCGTGGACTTATTTGGAGAAAAATCGTGAGGGCTTCCAGGCCCAAAGCGGTCAGTATCCATGATGGTCTCCGATGCTATCAGAGACTGGGTCATGCCATGTAGGGCATTGTCCCACACCGCTTTGGAAAGAGGAAATGATTCGGTTAAAGGAGCTGGGTTTCCATTTACTCATGGACTCGTTTTGAAGAAAATCGTTAGGGCTTCCAGGTCCAAAGCGGACAGTATCCACGATGGCCCTTGATGGTATCAGATACAGGGCCGTGCCATGTAGGGCAATGTCCTCCAGTGGCTTTGGAAAGGGGGAACGATTCGCTTAAAGTCGCTGGGTATCCCTTTTCTTGTGGTCGCATTTGGAGAAAATTTATGTGGGCTTCCAGGCTCAATGCGGGCAGTATCAACGAAGGTCCCTAATGGTATAAGAGACAGGGCCTTGCCATGTAGGTCAATGTTCCACATCTGCTTTGTAAAGTGGGAACGATTTACTTAAAGGCTACTTACCAAAAAAAAGATTCACTTAAAGGCGCTGGGTATCCATTTCCTGGTGGACGCGTTTGGAGGAAAACCGTGAGGGCTTCCCGGGCCAAAGCGAACAAAATCCATGATGGTCCCTGATGGTATTAGAGACAGGGCCGTGCCATGTGAGGCAATGCCCCACATCAGCTTTGGAAAGGGGAAACGATTCGCTTAAAGGCGCTGGTATCCCTTTCTCTGGTGGACGCATTTTGAGAAAAACCGTGAGGGCTTCCAGGCCCAAAGCGGACAGTACCCACAATGGTCTCTGATGGAATCAGAGACAGGGCTGTGCCATGTAGGTTAATGTCCCACATCGGCTTTGGAAAGGGAAAACGATTCGCTTAAAAGAGCTGAGTATCCATTTCCTCGTGGACGCGTTTGGAGGAAAACCATGAGGGCTTCCACGGCCAAAGCGGACAGTATCCATGATAGTCGCTGATGGTATCAGAGACAGGGTCGTGCCATATAGGACAATGTCCCACATCGGCTTTGGAATGGAGAATGATTCGCTTAAAGGCGCTGGTATCCCTTTCCCTGCTGGATGCATTTTGAGGAAACCCGTGAGCCTTCCTGGCCCAAAGCAGATAGTGTCTACAATGGTCTCTGATGGTATCAGAAATAGGGCCATGCCATGTAGGGTAATGTCCCACATCGGCTTTGGAAAGAGAAAACGATTTGCTTAAATGTGTTGGGTATCCCGATCCCTTGTGGATGCATTTCGAGCAAAACTATGGCGGCTTCCATCCCAAAAGTGGACATTATCCACAATGGTCCCTGATGGAATCAGAGACAGGGCTGTGCCTTGTAGGATAATGTCCCACATCGGCTTTAGAAAAGGGGAATGATTCGCTTAAAGGCGCTGGGAATACCTTTCATCGTTGACACCTTTGGAGGAAAACCGTGAGGGCTTCCACGTCTAATACGGACAGTATCCACAATGGTCCCTTATGGTATCAGAGACAGGGTCGTGCTATGTAGGGCAATGTCCCACATCCGCTTTAGAAAGGGGGGACAATTCGTTTAAAGGCCCATCCGTTTCCTCATGGACGCGTTTGGAGAAAAATCGTGAGTTCTTCCAGGCCCAAAGCGGATAGTATCCATGATGGTCGCTGATGGTATAAGAGACAGGGCCGTGCCATGTAGGGCAATGTCCTACATCGGCTTTGGAAGGGGGGAACGATTCGCTTAAAGGCACAGGGTATCCCTTTCCTCGTGGAAGCATTTGGAGAAAAATCGTGAGGGCTTCAAAGCCTAAAGTGGACAGTATCCAAGATGGTCCCTAATGTTATCAGGGACAGGGCGGTGCCATGTAGGGGATGTCCCACATCCTCTATGAAATGCGGAACGATTAGCTTAAAGGTGCTGGGTATCCCTTTCCTCGTGGACTCGTTTGGAGAACAATCGTGAGGGCTTCCAGTCAAAAAGCGGACAGTATCAACAATGGTCCCTGATGGAATCTGAGACAGGGCTATGCCATGTAGTGCAATGTCCTACATCCACTTTGGAAAGGGAAAACAATTCGCTTAAAGGCGCTGGATATCCCTTTCCTCGTCGATGCGTTTGGAGGAAAATCGTGAGGGCTTTCAGGCCCAAAGCGGAGAGTATCCACGATGGTCCCTGATGATATCAGAGACCGGGCCGTGCCATGTAGGGCAATGTGCTACGTCGCTTTGGAAATGGGAACGATTCGCTTAAAGGTGCTGGGTATCCCTTTCCTCATGGACGCGTTTGGAGGAAAACCGTGAGGGCTTCCAGTCCCAAAACAGACAGTATCCACAATGGTCCCTTATGGTATCAGAGACAGGGTCGTGCCATTTAGGGCAATGTCCCATATCCACTTTCGAAAGGGAGAACGATTCGTTTAACGGTGTTGGGTATCCCTTTCCTCGTGGACGCATTTGGAGGAAAATTGTGAGTTCTTCCATGCCCAAAGCGGACAATATCCATGATGGTCCCTGATGGTATAAGAGATAGGGCCGTGCCATGTGTGGCAATGTCCTACATTGGCTTTGGAAAGGGGGAACGATTCGCTTAAAGGCGCTGGGTATCCCTTTCCTCGTGGACGCATTTGGAAAAAAATCGTGAGGGCTTCCTGGCCAAAAGCGGACAGTATCCAAGATGGTCCCTAATGGTATGAGAGAAAGAGCGGTGCCATGTAGGGGATGTCCCACATCCGCTTTAGAAAGGGGACCGATTTGCTTAAAGGTGCTGGGTATCCCTTTCCTCGTGGACGCGTTTGGAGGACAATCGTGAGGGCTTCCAGGCCCAAAGCGGACCGTATCAACAATGGTCCCTGATGGAATCTGAGACAAGGCCGTGCCATGTAGGGCAATATCCCACATCTGCTTTGGAAAAGAGGAACGATTCACTTAAAGGCGCTCGGTATCCCTTTCATCATGGACGTATTTGGAGGAAAATCGTGAGGGCATCTAGGCCCACAGCAGACAAAGTCCACCATGGTCCCTGATGGTATCAGAGACAGGGCTGTGCCATGTAAGGCAATGTCCCACATCAGCTTTGAAAAGGGGGAACGATTCGCTTAAAGGTGCTGGTATCCCTTCCCTGGTGGACCTGTTTTTAGGAAAATCGTGAGGGCTTCCAGCCCTAAAGCAGGCAGTACCCGTAATGGTCCCTGTTGGAATCAGAGACAGGGCCGTGCGATGTGGGATAATGTCCCACATTGTCTTTGGGAAGGGGGAACGATTCGCTTGAAAGTGCTGGGTATCTATTTCCTTGAGGATGCATTTGGAGGAAAACCGTGAGGGCTTCCAGGGCCAAAGCGGACAGTATCCACGATGCTCGCTAATTGTATCAGAGACAGGGTCGTGCCATATAGAGTAATGCTCCACATCGGCTTTGGAACGGGAATAATTACCTTAAAGGCGCTGGTATCCCTTTCCCTTGTGGATACATTTTGAGGAAAATCGTGAGCCTTCCAGGTCCAAAGCGGATAGTATCCACGATGGTCGCTGATAGTTTCAGTGACAGGGCCGTGCCATGTAGGGCAATGTCCCTCATCGGCTTTGGAAAGGGGGAACGATTCACTTAAATGTGTTGGGTATCCCTTTCCCTTGTGGGCGCATTTTGAGCAAAATCGTGGTGGCTTCTAGGCCAAAAGTTGACATTATCCACAATGGCCCCTGATGGAATTAGAGATAGGCTGTGCCATGTAGGACAATGTCCCACATCGGCTTTGCAAAGGGGGAATAATTTGCTTAAAGGTACTGGATATCCCTTTCCTCATGGACGCATTTAAAGGAAAACCGTGAGGGCTTCCAGACCCAAAGCGGACAGTATCCATGATGGTCCTTCATGGTATCAGAGGCAGGGTCGTGCCATGTAGGGCAATGTCCCACAACCGCTTTAGAAAGGGGAACAATTCGTTTAAAGGTGTTGGGTATCCCTTTCCTCGTGGATGCATTTGGTGTAAAATTGTGTGCTCTTCTAGGCCCAAAGCGGACAGTATCAATGATGGTCCCTGATAGTATAAGAGACAGGGCCCTTCTAGGTAGGGCAATGTCCTACATCAGCTTTAGAAAGGGGGAACGATTTTCTTAAAGGCGCTGTGTATCCCTTTCCTCGTCGATGCATTTGGAGAAAAATCATGAGGGCTTTCAGTCCCAAAGCGGATAGTATCCAAGATGGTCCCTAATGGTATCAGAGACAGAGCGGTGCCATGTAGGGAATGTCCCACATTCGCTTTCGAAAGGGGAACGATTCGCTTAAAGATGATGGGTATCCCTTTCCTCGTTGACACATTTGGAGGACAATCGTGAGCTCTTCCAGGGCTAAAGCGGACAGTATCAACAATGGTCCCTGATGGAATGTGAGACAGGGCCGTGCCATATAGGGCAATGTCCCACATCCGCTTTGGAAAGGGGGAACGATTCGCTTAAAGGCACTGGGTATCCCTTTCTTCATGGATACGTTTGGAGAAAAATCGTGAGGGCTTCCAGGTCCAAAGTGGATAGTATCGATGGTCCCTAATTGTATCAGACACAGAGCCGTGCCATGTAGGGCAATGTCCTACATCGGCTTTGGAATGACGGAATGATTTTCTTTATGGTGCTAGTATCC
Organism: Nepenthes alata; assembly: GCA_028571085.2. Lineage (NCBI taxonomy): Eukaryota > Viridiplantae > Streptophyta > Magnoliopsida > Caryophyllales > Nepenthaceae > Nepenthes > Nepenthes alata. Next base: position 1,667 of record JAOVVI020014256.1, on the reverse strand, counting down.
CTTTCCCTGGTGGAAGCATTTTGAAGAAAGCCGTGAGGGCTTCTAGGCCCAAAGTGGACAGTATCCACGATTGTCCATGATGGTATCAGAGACAGGGCCGTGCCATTTAGGGTAATGTCCCACATCCCCTTTGAAAAGGGGAACGATTCGCTTAAAGGCACTGGGTATTCCTTTCCTCGTGGACGTGTTTGGAGGAAAATCGTGAGGGCTTCCAGGCCCAAAGCAGATATTATCCACGATGGTCCATGATGGTGGTATCAGAGACAGGGCCGTGACATGTAAGGCAATGTCCCACATCCGCTTTGGAAACGGGAACAATTCCCTTAAAGGTGCTCGATATCCCTTTTCTCGTGGTCGTATTTGGCGAAAAATCATGAGGGCTTCAAGGCCCAAAGCGGATAGTATCCACGATGGTCCGTTATAGTATCAGAGACAGGATTGTACCATGTAGGACATTGTCCCACATCCGCTTTAGAAACGAGAATGATTCATTTAAAGGTACTGGGCATCTCGTTCCGCGTGGATGCATTTGGATAAAAATCGTGAGGGCTACTAGGCCCAAAGCGGACAGTATCAATGATGGTCCCTGATGGTATCAGAAACAGGGTCGTGCCATGTAGGGCAATGTCCCACATCCGCTTTGGAAAGGGGAACGATTCGCTTAAAGGCGTTGGGTATCCCTTTCCTCGTGGATGCATTTGGAGGAAAACCATAGGGGCTTCCAGGCCCAAAGCGGACAGTATCCATGATGGTCCCTGATGTTATCAGAGACAGGGCCGTGCCATGTAGGGCAATATCCCACATTCGCTTTAGAAAGGGGAATGATTCGTTTAAAGGCACTGGGCATCCCTTTCATCGTGGACGTATTTGGAGAAAAATCGTGAGGGTTTCCTAGCCCAAAGTGGACAGTAACCACGATGGTCACCGATGGTATCAGAGATATGGCCGTGCCAGGTAGGGCAATGTCCCACATCGAATTTGGAAAGGGGGAACGATTTACTTAAAGGTGCTGGAATCCCTGTCCCTGGTGGACGCATTTTGAGAAAAACTATGAGTGTTTCCAGGCCCAAATCGGGTAGTATCCACAATGGTCCCTGATGAAATCAGAGACTGGGCTGTACCATGAAGGACAATGTCCAACATTGTCTTTGGAAAGGGGGAACGATTCCCATCAAGGCGCTGTGTATGCCTTTCCTCGTGGTCGCATTTGGAGGAAAACTATGAGGGCTTCCAGGCCCAAAGCGGATAGTATCCAATATGGTCGCTGATGGTATCAGAGACATGGCTGTGCCATGTAGGGCAATGTTCGACATCAGTTTTGGAAAGGAGAAATAATTTGCTTAATGACGGTGGGTATCCCTTTCCTCGTGGATGCGTTTGGAGAAAAATTATGATTTCTTCTAGGCCCGAAGCGGACAGTATCCACAATGGCCCCTGATGGTATCAGAGAAAAAGTCGTGCCATGTAGGGCAATGTCCAACATTGTCTTTGGAAAGGGGAACGATTCGCTTAAAGACGCTGGGTATCCATTTCCTCAAGGACGCATTTGGAGGAAAATCATGACGGCTTCCAGGCCCAAAGCGGACAGTATCCATGATGGTCCCTGTTGGTATCAGAGAAAGGGTCGTGCCATGTAAGGAAATGTCCTACATTGGCTTTGGAAAGGG
>JAOVVI020014255.1:0-11568 GCA_028571085.2 Nepenthes alata | reverse complement strand
AAACTAGGCTTAAAAAAGAATAAATTAAAACCTGCCGAAGGCCCATTGTATGGCCTTGACAATGGGCCTGTGCATGTTCAAGGGACAATCTAACTAGAGGTCACCTTGGGCATGTATCCAAAAATAGCAAGCCGAATACTCACCTTCCTGGTGGTCGACCTACCCTCTGTATATAACGCAATACTCGGCAGGCCTTGCTTGACAGCGTTCGGAGCGGTCACCTCAATTCCACACCTCAAGATGAAGTTCCCAACGCCTTTCGGTTTGGGATAGGTGTTAGGTGACCAGGTTACTGGACGAACCTGCTATATGTCTCAGGTCGCCCCTAGCGGCAGCACTAGAATAATTGGGGAACTCAACCATCGAGATGAGACAACCCTTCAGCAACCATAGTCCGGTGAAGCCACAAATCTAGTCCCACTGGACCTGGAGGAGCCGAAAAAATCTGTACAGATCGGCGGCTCACTCACCGAAACACTGTACGATGAGTTGATCGCGTTCCTGCGACGGAACGCTGACCTCTTCGCATGGACTCCAGCAAACATGCCTTGGATTTTGGCGGAGGTGATGGTCCACAAGTTGGGGCTTGATCCGGGTCGAAAGCCCGTCAGGCAAAAGCGGAGAAACCACTTCATGATAAAGATGATCGCCTTCCGAGAGGAGGTGAAGAAGCTGCTGGACGCAAGTTTCATTAGAGAAGTCCACTACCCATACTGGCTCTCTAATGTCATCCTGGTGAAGAAAAGCAACGGGAAATGGCGGATGTGCATCAATTTTACCGACATTAACAAAGCTCGCCCGTAGGACATCTTTTCCTTGCCCACGATCGACCTGCTGGTTGACTCGACAACCGGACATGAGCTGCTAAATTTCATGGATGCCTATTCGGGTTACAACAAGATCCAGATGAGTCCGGAGGATGAGGAGCACACCTCGTTCATGACTGATTATGGCACCTACAGCTACAAAGTGATGTCTTTCGGACTGAGAAACGTTGGAGCAACCTACCAACGACTGGTTAACAAGATGTTCAAAAAGTAGATTGGTCGCAACATGGAAGTCTACGTCAACGACATCCTCGTCAAGAGAAAGGTCACCGGCGACCACAACCGCGACCTGACAGAGTCATTTGAGGTGCTCCATGAGCATCACATGAAGCTGAACCCGGCTAAGTGTGTCTTCGGAGTAGCCTCCGGCAAATTCTCGAGTTTTATCGTCTCCCAACGGAGGATTTAGGCAAACCCATAGAAAATCAAGGCTCTCACAGACATGGCTCCACCACGGAGCGTAAAGGACGTCCAGCGATTGACTGGACGGCTGGCAGCACTGTCCCGATTCCTCACGAAGTCTGGCAACAAGTACCGGCCCTTCTTTAAGGCCCTTAGAGGAGCAAAACTCAACGGGTTTTAATGGACGGTAGACTGTCAGACAGCTTTCGATGAACTGAAGCGGTATCTGGCCAGCCCGCCGTTGCTAGTGTCACCCAAGGGCGGAGAAGAACTATACCTTTACCTGGCAGTGTCAGAGGCATCCCTCAGTTTTGTCCTCGTGCGCCAGGACTCCGACAATCAAAATCCGGTCTACTACGTAAGTAAAACGTTGACCGGCTCAGAGACCCACTACTCGCGCACAGAAAAACTGGCCTTTGCGCTTATATTTTCTACGCTGAAGTTAAGGCCCTACTTTCAAGTGCACTGTGTAGTATCCTTATGGACCAACCTCTGAAAAGTATACTCCAGAAACCCGACATTTTTGGATGGTTGGTAAAATGGGCTATCGAGTTGGGCGAGTTCGACATCGAATTCTGGCCCAGACCTGCTGTAAAGGCACAGGCTCTGGCTGACTTCATTGTCAAAACTGCGACCTCATTTCTCGAGGAGCAGCCAGTAGAAAGCGCGGAACTGCTTGACGGAGTTCTTAAATTGATACTCCACATGGACGGATCGTCTACGGACACCGGCAGTGGCGCTTGAGGGGTCCTCACGACCCCCGATGGGTTTGAGGTGAAATACTCCCTCAGGCTCAATTTCCCGGCATCCAACAACTATGCCAAGTACAAGGCCCTGTTAGCCGGATTACGGTTAGCCAAGGAATACTCTGCCAAAAATTTACAGTTTATAGCGACTCCGAACTAATCGTTAACCAGGTTAACAGAGACTTTGAAATAAACAACCCTCACCTGGCCAAGTACTTGGCAAAGGCAAGGGAGTCCGACCAGGGTTTCGACAAACTGACCCTGGTTCATATTTCCAGAACTAAAAATTGGAAGGCAGACCAGCTGGCTAGAGCCACTGCAGCCAAAAATTTAGAACAGTACTCGAGGGATATTAGGGAAATCCTGAACGCTCCCAGCATAGAGAAATAATAGGCAATGCAGATTTCCGAAGCAAAAAACTGGATGATGCCTTACGTTAGTTATCTGGCTGACGGATCATTGCCAGAGGACGTAGAGAAGGCTAAACGAATCAAAAAGACGGCCGACTAGTACACTGTGGTTGACAGACGGCTATATCGCCGTGGCTATTCAACCACATACCTTCGCTGCCTAACTCCCGAAGAGGCTACCTATGCCTTAGGCAAAGTCCACCTCAGGATCTGCGAATCGCACATTAGCGTGAAAAACTTAGCCTTCAAGATCATGCGCCAGGGCTACTACTGGCCCTCGATGAAAGAGGACGCGCTTGAGTTTGTAAAGAAATGTAAAAACTGCCAGCTTCACGGTAACCTTCATCGCCAGCCATCCGCAAACCTGAAGACTCTTCAGGCCCCTTGGCTCTTCGCGCAATGGGGGCTCAATCTTCTCGGCCCATTTTCCATCGCCACGGGGCATAGAAAGTTTGTCATCGTGGGCATTAACTACTTCACCAAGTGGGTCGAGGCCATCCCACTGGCAAAGATTACGAAGCACAATGCCCTGGAATTCCTTCGGCAGAACATCATTTGTAGATTCAACGCCCCTGAGGTTGTTGTGACCGACAATGGGACCCAATTCTTGAGAAAATACTTCACCAAGTATTACGCCAGCCTTGGCATCAAGCTGGTCCACACTTCGGTGGCATACCCCCAAGCGAGTGGACGGGTGGAGGTCACGAACCAAACGCTACTCCACAGTTTAAGACTAAGCTGGAGGACGCACGGGGCTCCTAGGTAGACGAGCTCCCCTCTGTTCTCTGGTCTTACCGGACAACCCCAAAGGAATCAACACGCGAGACGCCCTTCAGCCTATGTTACGGGACTGAATCAAAATTGGGCTCCAAAGTCTTAGGGTGGAATTTTTCGACCCACAGGCTAACTCCTAAAAAATCAGGGAGCACCTAGACTTGTTAGAGGAAGCCCGCGATGCCGTTAGAGTGCGAACAATGGCCTACCAACATCGAATTGCCCGATACTACAATAAAAAAGGGTAAGGCGCGATGATTCAATGTTGGAGACCTGGTCCTACGAGGGGTCGAGGCCATAGGCAAGCTGGCCGGCCGCAATAAGCTCTCCCCTAATTGGGAAGAGCCTTTCCTCGTCTCCGCCATCCTGCGAAATTGAGCCTACAAACTCCGGAGCCAGGATGGGAAGCTGGTTCCACGAACGTGGAATACGATCCACCTCAAACGCTACTTCCAGTAGAAGGCACAGGTGCGCATTTGCATTATTGTGTGCTCATTCGTTTGCTTGTTTCAATTTTTCAGAATGAATGTTTACTTAGCATACTACCTTCCCTTCCTGTGTGCATGCATATATATATATATGTGTGTTTTCTTTGCAGGTTACCCGACCTAGACTGTCCCTAAGTCGGAAGGGTCCTCACCCTCTCGTTAATAAACTCTGGTCATCCAGGCAGCCCGTAAGTGGTCGAATATGAACATTGGTCATCCGAGAGGCCCATTAGCGGTCGTATTTAAACCCTGGTCATCCAGGTGACCTGTGAGCGGTCTAATGTGAACCTCGGTCATCCGAGCAGCCCATTGGTGGTCGTATTAAACCCTGGTCATCTAGGCGGTCCATGTGCGGCCGGATCTAAACCTTGGTCATCCAAGTGACCCATTGTCGGTCAAAATCTTAGGGGGCTTACGCAGCACACGCAACGACCTCCTCTACGAGGAGATAGCATGATCAGTCAACGATGGTCGAAGGGAGAAGAATCCTTCTCCAATGCTGGCCGTCCAAGTCAGCACTTGGACAGCGCCACCAGGCTTCACTCACAAGCCACCACTACTGGGCTGGTTAACACAACCGTCTACAAAGCCTAAGGACCTCACTCCTTCGGTAACACAACGATGGCAGCCGACCAACTGAGTTGTCCGTCCAGTGCAACAGACATACAAACACGAAGGGAGTAAAGATAAATGGACGCAAAGTTGAAGATTTTCTATTTTATTGCTTCCAAATGTGTTACAAGATACATCAAATGTGCATAAATACAAGGGAGGTCCCAAAAATGTACAACATAAGAGCTACGAGTGCGGCGGAGGCCGCTGACTGTCGCGAGGCTCCCCTACGAGGCTGTCTCTACACTACGTCGCTCTGTTTGATAGTTTGATGAGGTCAATAGGAAAGTCGGGATCGACCAACCGTACAATGCGCCGACTGACGTTGACCGCTTCCAACAGTCGTGCGTACATCATACTCTCGACCTCGTGGGAGCGGATGCGGAGACTCAAGTTATTCTCCGAGGTTGCCACCCGCCCAGCAAGTTGATCAATGCGCGCTTTGGCCCGATCGCTCTCTTCCTTCAAACGGGCAACCTCAGCCTTTAAGTCCGCAACCTCAACCTTTAAGTTTGCATTCTCCGCTTCAACACCCAACAGAACAGTCTCGAGGGCAGCAGTCTTGTCACGGTGCTCCCCCCGAAGCAGCCAACTGAGCATCTAGCCAGGCGATCTCCACCTCCCTGTCGGTGATCACCCGGTCTCGCTAGTCCATCACCTCGATGATGGCAGCGACCACCTTCAGCTTCTACACAAAAGGCAAACGAAGAACAAGTTAGAAATCCTGAAATGAGAAAGTATACAGAAGGCGTCGCGAAGAATTATACCTCCCAAACTCTCCTCGTGGGCCTCTTAGGTCTAGCCTCCAGACCTGGCCAAAGCGGCAGTGGGCCAGAAGTGACGTCCTCCCGAGCTAAGCTAGCAGTAGCCTCCTCCAAAATCTCGTCTAGAAGCCCATCATCAGCATCATCCATAGCAACCGAGGGCTCCCCGGCTACAGCCTCCGCAGCAGCTGCCAGAGGATCAAGATCCACCACTGGCTCCACAGCAGGCGCCTCCATGACTGGGGAGCCAACAGATGACTCCTGCGCTCCCGCCGGTGGCTCACAAGCTGGCTCCGTAAAGGACTCTGTTTGCACCGGTTGGGGGACCGCCTGCAACGTGGGCTGTGCCAAGATAACGTTTCGTCCCCTAGCCTCCGGCAAGTCTTCAAAAGATTTTTCCATTCCCGTGGTACTGCCAAGGCTGCTGCAGATCCCGGTGACGACGTAATCGGGCCCTGGGGACGACAAGGAAGGCGTCTCTAACACCATCATCTTAGGCCGCGGACCGATAAAGTTTTCATCTGTGGGGCGGGGACGGATGAGCAAGCCCTTGGAGTCCTCCGGCCGCACCATCATCGCCTGTGGCCTAAGCTCTTGAACAGGGGAAGGTGGTCCCCAGTTCACCTTCTTGGTCTCTGCCCTGGAGACCAAGAAGTCACGTTTGAAGTCCACAATGTGGTCTTTGACCAATTTCGTCAGCCACTCTAAGGACGCCGTCTCTGCCACGGACGACGTCCCAGTGTACACGTCCGGCACCTGACCCCAGTCCTTCGCAAGGGGCCAGGTCTTCGCCATGCTCACAAAAAAGAACTTATTCTTCCAGTTCTTGAGTGAATCGTAAATGGTCGTGTTTATTTTAAGGCCAAGACGGGGGACAAGGAAAATCCATTCGCCTCCCTGATTTATTTTAAAGAGCCCCTTCACCATCGACATCGTCAACCTCTTAGAGTGCTTGCGAAGAAAAATAGAGAGGGTGCAGATGTACCGTATGGCGTTGGCATGAAGATGGGCAACGGGGACTCGTAGGGCTTGTAGGACCGACAACAAATCATCCGGCAGAGGAATACGAAGATTGCACCTCAAGCGGGCCTCGTATATCTCTACGTGCCCTGCTGGTGGAGAGGAGGCAGTGTCGTCCTTGCCTGGAAGCTTCCACGCAATATCCTTAGGGATGTTGAACTCAACGCACAACGCTTTCACGTCACCCTCTCGAAGAACAGAGGAGATGTCGGCGACGGAGGCCATAGATGACAGAAAGGCTAGGGTTTCTTTGAGGAACGAAGGAAAGTCGAAGACGAAGTAAGAAAGCGTGAGAGAATATTCAAAACAAGGAGGGAAACTTAAACGGCGAAGTATGAAACGCCTTAAACCACCTCAGAAAGAATGCCATCAATCCTGCCATGTGTCGCCTCCCTAATTGGCCCTTCAAAAGGCAAATCGCTGACGCATTAATGGTATGGATATTCGCCCAACCAAAAGAAGACACGTGTCTACTTTTGACCTGACAAACCAACAAATGGCCATGCGTCAATCAGGGCTCGCAGAAAGTCTTTCGGATTCTGACCAAAGACGGTCAACAGTTCCGGTCAACTTTATTCTCCGGAACTGACCAAAGACGGTCAACAGCTCTGGTCAATTTTCTTCTCCAAAACTGACCAAAGACGGTCAACAGCTTCGGTCAACTTTCTTCTCCGAAACTGACCAAAGACGGTCAACAGCTCTGGTCAACTTTCATCTCCGCTTTTCATCGAGTTCTCCGGGATCCTCAAACAACAAACGACAGCGAGGGGCATCCCATCATGAACATACCGGAGGCCATAATTTTAGCCATCGGCATGGTGGGCTAGTGATGAGTATACCATAATATGGGCTAGCCCACGGTCAAAGGAGGCCCAAATGGCCTGCTGGACGGTCAACTCAAATAACGGCCCAAGAGGAGGTGAATGTCTAAATCCTGAAAGGCCCAAGATGATCAACACCAGCATTGACCGTCGAGACACCAGCAGGCGGCAAACTTGCATACAGATGGTCAACTTGAGCGTTGGCCGGATGTACTGTAGCAGCAAGCCTAAAAAGGATTTAAACCTGCTACGGCCCAGACCTAATCGGCAGGCAAACACGTGCATGAAAAGTAACGATCCTTTCATGATCACCTACTTTCCTAAAAGCTGATCTTCTCCAAAAATGTGGCAATGAACTCAGCGCCAACAAAACGGTCACAAAATCATGAGATGATCTGAATATCCATTACACTATTCATAGAAAAAGGATACATCAAATCACGACTGTCAAGCCCACCGACTCAGAGAAGGCCGCCATTGCCTGTCCAAGAAGAACACACCACCTTGCCCAGAGAAGGTGGCTCTCCTGCAGCCCATAAAAGCTGGAGGTCTTCGTTCTCAACGGACATGCACACTCATACGCATACACACATGCTCACGAATGAACATGAAAGCTTACTAAAAAATATAAGCTCTCTTACTCACTCTCTAACCTGTCCTCTTAAGAACCCACAGGATTAGCTTCTTGGAGGACTTCCTACAGTCTAACCCGTGAACGCTTACAGAGCTTGAACAGAGACTCATCTGCTCTTTCTCTCTACACAAGCGTCCATCCTTCAATCCCACCGAAGGCCTCCAAATTCCATGAGACCTTACCGGCTTTCTGAGAAACGTTCCCTAAAGCTTCCACGCGTTCGGGACGCCGCTTCCACATGCTCTCTGTGAGCTAGAAGCGAGAACTCACATTCTCAACGGGCCAACACTCCCGACCATCCTACTCTCTCTCTCTATCTTTTGCTTTCCAGTTTACCTTCCCTACTTAGAAGGATTTTACTGACTTAAGCGTCGGAGTGTTTTTGGTGGGACAACCTCTCGCCGACACGCTGGCCTCTCGTTCGCTTTAGTGGTGTGCAGGATTCAGACTTAGCGAACGGAGCCGGGTCGAACTATCCAGACGAATCCGAATCTATTCGAAGTCAGATCCAGGTACATATCACGTGCATATATATATAACCGCTCAAAATTGTTTTATATAGTTTTTTTCTTTAATTGCGTGTTTAATGCTTTTTTATTTTTCTTATGGGAAATGGACATTGAGTCATTTAGTTTAGAATTGAGTCATTTAATTGTGCGAAGTAATTATTGCTTACAATATGCAAACATCAAAGTGGGGTTGCATTTTTTATGGAGAAGTATTTTTAATTTATGTAATTTTTGAACTTTTATCTTAACTTAAATGCGTGAGATTTAATCATGTTTAAATAATTAATTCTTATTATATTTTTAATTCTTTAAAATTATTAAATTATTACAAATGATAAATTCATCTTATTTTATAATTCAATAATATAAATGATGGGTATACCAATACTAGGCTGGCCCAAAGAAAGTCAACGGAAGCCCAAAAGGGACGGTCAACACTTTGACGGCCCATTTAGAGAACGGGCCCAGAAGCTGAGAAGCCCAGAACGGTCAATGCTGGCGTTCATCTGGATATTCACACACTCTCACCTTTGCTCTCCCTTCTTAGTTTTCTGCTACCGTTCGATTATCGAAAGCTATTTACTGACTTGAGTGTCAGATTGTTTTCGGTGGGATAACTTCCCGCCGACACGCTGACCTCCTGTACTTTTTAGTGGTGTGCAGGATTCGCGCTCAGGGAACGAAACCAGTTCAACCATCTAGACGAATTCGAATCCGTTCGAAGTTCGGATCTAGGTACGCATCATTGGCGCCGTCTGTGGGAAGCGCTTACAAAAGTCAACCAAAAATCTCCACAGCGCTCTCTTTCACCTTCTTAATCTACAATGGTGAACACGAGAACCCAAGCTAGCGACCCTGCTAGAGATGCTGCCAATCCCGACCAGGACCACACTGCTGGTGCCACGGTCAACGGGGCTACGGGCAGAGTTCCACCGCCCTACTTTCAACAACTGCTGGAGCAGATGCAGGCTAACACATGTCTGCTCCAGGTACTCTGCTCACAAAATGAGCACAGAATGCAGGCGGCTCCTCCAATAACCATTCTTGCACCGGCCACCAAAAGAGGTGGCCAGAGAAAAAAGATTCCGGCCAAAAGGCCCGAGAAAGCGGGGAACAATCCGGCTCCAGCGTCCTCCCGCGTTCCTGGCCAAAGAGGTCAGAAGAACGCTTCGAGAGCACGTCCCAGAGAGAAAGCCAAAAAAGAAGAAATCTCAGATACTCTCAAGCAGAAGACAACAATGCAGTCCAGGAGCGAGCCTCCAGGACTACCAGATCTGCTGGAGGCAGCAGCAAGTCGGCTGCTGGACCCTCCGGAGACAAGATGGAGTTGAGGGCTTACCTCAACTCCAAACGATCAGCAAACACCACTCGCACGGATCCGTGAGTGGATAAAATCTGGAACCGCGTGTTCCAGGACGAGGGGCGCGCCATCGATTTGGATCGATCTCCTTTCACAGAGGAGATCTTGAGCCGCCCGCTCCCCCACGAAGTTCAAGATGCCATCCCTTGACTCATACGATGGGAGCAGTCATCCGGTTGACCACCTGGATCACTTTCGTACCCATCTGAGTCTACAAGGGTTGGAGGACTCAGCAATGGGCTGCTGCTTTCCACTCACCCTGAAGGGAGATGCCCGAATCTGGTTCCATCATCTCCCTTCAGGCACTGTCGACAGTTTTTGTGACCTCACGGATATTTTTCTGGCTCAGTATGCATCGAGTTAACGGGAAGAGAAGCAACCGTGGCATCTCTCCCACATCAAGCAAAAACCGGGAGAGAATACACGGCGATTCCTGGACTGTTTCGTGATGGAGGCCAGACGGATCCCCAGGATCACAGAGGAGATGAAGCCGGGCAGCTTCATCTCTGCACTGACATATGGGGATTTCTTCAAGCATCTGCCCCATAAGAATCCCCAGACCTTCCGAGAAGCGGAGTCCATCACACGGGCTTACGCTGCGGCTAAAGAGGCCAACGAGGTAAAATATCCCGAGCGGGCAGATCAGCCTCGATCCTTCCTTAGAGAAGGGAAGAGGAAGTACAACGGCGGAGATCACCCCCGCCAGAAGCAACGCCGGACTGGGATCCCAGAACGCAGAGACCACGGCCCCACCAGTTTCACACTGCTGACAGACACCCGCTCCAATGTCCTAATGCAGATACGCGGGGAAAAATTCTTGAAGTGGCCAAAGTCACTAAAAAAGGACTCGAAAAACCAGTCCAAGTACTGTAATTTTTACCGCTCTGCTGGACATGCAATAGAGGACTGTAAGACTCTGCAGAGGGAAATTGAGGAGCTGGTTCGCAGAGGGCACCTCAGCAAGTACGTCAGGGGTACTGGAACGGCTGACGGAGAGGGGCAGGAGCAGACTCCTCCCCAAAACCGGGTTGCAACAGGGGTGGTCAGCATGGTCACCACCCGACCTGCTAAAAACCCATCTGGCAGCGAGGAGCAGCAGACTGCGAGAAAGAAGCAGCGCATGGCGGGAAACACTATTAGCTTTAGCGATGATGACTTAGCACATGTAGCGTCCCCCATACTGATCCCCTCGTTGTATCCGCACTCATTTCGGACGGTAGTGTAGACTACCAACTGAAATGAGTATTTATTGATAATGGTAGTTCTCACGATTTGCTTTACTTGGATGCTTTCTTCATATTAGGCTTAACTAAAATCTGCCGAAGGCACACTATACAGCCTCAATAATGAGCACGTGCCCGTACAAGGGACCATCCAGTTGGAGGCTACCTTGGGCACATATCAAAAAACAGCAAGTCGGGTCCTCACCTTCCTAGTGGTCGACCTACCCTCAGTATACAACGCTATACTGGGAAGGCCCTGCTTAACAGCGTTCGGGGCGGTCACCTCAATTCAACACCTTAAAATAAAGTTTTCGACACCCTACGGTGTCGGGGAGGTTCTGGGCGAACCTGTTACATGTCCCAGATTACCCCAAGCGGCAGCACTAGAACAGTTGGAGAACTCGACCATCGGGATGAGACAACTCTCCAGCAAGCGCAGCCCGGTGAAGCCACGGATCTAATCCCACTAGACCCGGAGGAGCGGATAAGTATGTACAGATCGACGGCTCACTCACTGGGCCACTGCGCGACGAGCTGATTGCGTTCCTGCAAAGGAATGCTGACCTTTTTACTTGGACTCTAGCAGACATGCCTGGGATCCCATCAGAAGTGGTGGTCCATAAATTAGAGCTTGACTCCGGCCAAAAACCCGTTAGGCAAAAGTGGAGGAACCACTCCGTTGAAAAGTTGATTGCCATCCGAGAGGAGGTAAAGAAGCTGCTGGATGCAGGCTTCATTAGGGAAGTCCAATATCCGGACTGGCTATCCAATATCATTCTAGTAAAGAAAAGCAACATGAAATGGCGGATGTGCGTCGATTTTACCGACGTTAACAAGGCCTGTCTCAAGGACAGTTTTTCCTTACCCAGGATCGACCTACTGGTTGACTCAACGGCTGGACATGAGCTGCTCAATTTCATGGATGCCTATTCGGGTTACAACCAGATCTGGATGAGTCCGGAGGATGAAGAGCACACT
>JAOVVI020014254.1:0-11568 GCA_028571085.2 Nepenthes alata | reverse complement strand
TAATTAATTTATTTTATTGCTTCCGCTATACTTGTAACGGGGTCGAAACACGTGAGCACCGAAACGTGCTTTTTCAGGCTGTAATTTGACATTATTGGAATTTCGTCTTTGTTGGATGAGGAGCTCAAAGGAATGTCCTCTCAAGCTGGGGTTATCATAGCTATACGACTGGTGCTTGGGCTGCATACTGTTTGAGATCTATTATGTGATTTTCTTGAAATGTATCCCAAGTGAAAAATGGTTATTAGCATTACTCCAACGTTTGAACCTAATTTGTTTTGTGGTATACCACTTAGAGAAACGTGAATAGGTTTTCTATATAAAAACACAAAATAAAAATATGTAATTCTAATACATTTATAAAAACTATGGATCTAATTTCCCACACACAGTTACTCACAACATTAAAGTAAATCAATAATTTGCATTTAAGAAGGGAACAATGGATTTGCCAATAAACATAAAACTCATGAATAATGTGTTCAAATAAAAACTGTTCAAGGTGCTAGGGTGTAGCAGAAAAATACTATCTGATGTGAGCCACTTTACATGTTGAAAAATAGCACGCAATATTCTGTTTAACTGATTATGAAAAAATAACTATTTGAGAATCCGTTTAGATCTACAGAGTTGCAACAGCAAAGAAACATTTAGGTTTCTCTTATGGGATCTCTGAAGAACTCATCATTCTTGTCGTGACCTGAGTTCGTTGGCAAAACCAAAAACAAAATTTTGGAGTAATGAAATAGTACAAAATTCATTAGTTACACCAATTTATAGTTTAATAACATCAATATTATGAAGACATACCATTGATTTGATATATCAGTTTTATTATATTTAAGAGACCAAATATTATTAAAATATAAAGACTCTATATTAGCAATTGTTCAATCTAATTTATGTAATGGATAAATTTATTTCAATTGTTCACCCAATTCTACAGTGGATCTCAATAATCCAATTATATTTAACACGTTAGTACTTAATGTTCATCCCGTTGGCTAATCTAACAGGAAGATAGAAGAGGATTTTTAATTCTTTATCGAACCTATTTTAAATTACTTACTAGTCAATTTAATCTAAGATATTTCATTCAAACTCCACCTGGTGAGATAACAGTATTATAAGTAGAATTTGAACATGCTGTTACTTTCACTCTAAGATTATTAAAATGGGATAAGATCACTTTACCACAAGAAAGACAAGTTGATCTTTCCCAACCATTTAGACATACAACGAGAAGAGAATTTATAAATATTTCTGAAACACTTGAAGGTAATATTATTTCCAATTTTAGTCAACCATAAAATTATTTACCTAGATCATTAAATTATAATAATACAAGACCTCCATCAGTTATTTCAAATTATGAAAATTCTCGACCATCAACTAATACAAGAAAGCAATCTACGTATTCAAATGAAAGAAGAAATGTAGAAAGTAGAAACCCTATTCCCGAAATTATTACACAATTGACCCCACAATCATCAACTCTATCAGAAATGTAAACTATTAATGTAATAAATACTGAAAAAGAATTTATTTCAGATATTGATACACTTAGAAAAGAATTTATGTTAGAGAAAAATAATAATCTTAGAAATTGGTATTTTAGTACTTTTACTAAAGAACAAACATAAGAATATAAAATTTTATAAAAAAATACAATGAATTTACTCAAACAAAATCTACCATTTTTTGAGTGGTTTATTCCATATATAAGAAATATTAATCAACTTGATACAAATAAAAATATTTAAAAAAATTCTCAAAGTAATATATCCACTATTACAAAAGATAACGGATATAAAAATAATGATAGAAATAATTTAGAGTATTTTTTACAATAGAAGAAGAAATTGATGAAGAAGAATTTTGGTTAGAATATATTCTTAATCCAATTAAAAAAGGTGATAATGAAGAAGAAGAAATCAGTATTGAAACTATAATTCATCCTAAGCCACAAACTACTATAACTTTATCAATTATAGATTAATTTAAATCATTCTCTGATCTAATATTAGACCAAGTCACACTAACATCCTTTTCACTATAAAAAAAACTATTTAAAATAAATTAACTATTAAATTGAATAATTTATCATCCATTTCTACAACAAAAGTAAATCAAACTAGTCAAATTAAAAATCAGCAAGTAGAACCCCTTATAGAACCTATCAATCAAGAAATTAATCAAATACACTATAATTATATTAAAAACTAATATTCAACATCAACATCTTTAGAAATTTAAAATATCATAACCGTACCACCTTCTTTACTCTCTAAATCACATTCCATAAATATTAAAGAAGATTCTTTAACACTTTATTCATCAAAAGAAGTAAATAATAAAAATAATGAAACCCTTACTCATCAACCAATCAACCCATCTAAATTTAAAATAAACAAAAATCCACAATAGAATAAATTATTAAAAACTATATGTTAAAAATATAAAAAATCTGGATATAAGTCTAAATAATTTAAATTAAAATAAAAAATAGAAAATGAGTTTAATTTATCTACATAATTAGAAATTAAACAAAACCTTCAAATAAAGAAATTGTTTTAAGCTCTAATCAACCTAGTTTAATAATTAAACAACATTATCATATACTTTTCCTAAATATAGATTAAAATTATTATCAAATAATTATTAAAAATTTATATGATAATATTTATCAGAACTAGTATATCATAATATTTAACAATATACTTTATGATATAAAATTATATACTTCAATTATAAATAATTATTTTATCCTTTTACAAAAAGAATTACCAAAATAAATATGTCAAATAACTAATTCATTTTGTTCTAACGAAGATAAAATAAATACAAGTTTAGAAATTAAACAAAATAATAATAATAATCCTATATTAGCTAATAATGAGTATTCCAAATCTACTCAATACTATCAAATAACTCTCAAAAATTTATTAGAATTAAATATTCAATATACTTCTCAGAAATATTATGAAATAATACTTAATAACTTATTATACAATTCATCTATATAAAAATATTATTTTATTTCTAAAACAAAAATCAACAATACAACTACTTGGTGACAAATAAAATAAAATAGAAAAACTATCACAGAATAATTCATTAAATCATATTAAAAAAGCACAACAAATTTATGATCAAAATAAAACCCAAATAAATCCTACCGAAAAGATTCAAAATAACACATTATTAAACTTTAACAAAATGAACTTCATATATAAATTAGAGAAAATAAATATTTTTTTAAAATATAATAAAAAAATAAGATATTGACAAAATAATAATAATAAAAAAAATAATCCATTATGAATGGTAGATTTTAATCAAATATATAATAAACCTAATAAATAACAAATTGATTAAGAGTTCATTTAATGCCACTATAAAAAATTATTATATAAAACAATTGTTTAAAATTATTACAAATAATAGACTTAATATCTGTAAAACCAATTTATTTTCAAAATTAGTTAGAATTTTAAAATATATTCATAACACAATCATTATTAATAATAGATATTTCAATAAAATACCAAGTAATTCTCACTCACAAAAATATTTAATAAATAATAAAGATATTAGAAAACCTTTTATTTTTAAACTTAAACCAATAAAATTAATTACTAAAAATCACAAATATACTAATATAGCATCCAGTCATATTCTTAGAGAAAACTTAGAACCAATTAGACAATCAAATGCACTTAGTATTTATTTAGAGTCCAATTGAGAAATACATACACAAAATATTAGACCATGTACGTATAATACTAAGTTTTTCATAAATAAAGTATCACCATTTTATTCATCCAATTATTTTTCATATATTAACAAAGGAACTTCTTGCATATCAAAGAGTCAAAATGATTTTATCTTTCAATATACTATTTTACGTGAAAATATAAATGATTTTACTTCTGTACGATGACAAACGTATTTTGACATTGAATAATTTATTGACACAAATATTTTAGATATTTTAATAAAAATTTTTTTATAGGAAGTTATACCTCCTAAAGGAAAAGAGAAGAGTATTCCACATCCATATATTCCAGCAAAGCAACCACCAAAATAATCCGTTCATAATTATGCAATGTCTAAACCCCAGATTATATCAACATCCAATAAATACACTACTCTATGAGAATTTCTACAATTATGTTTCAAGGAAGCTGTTAATCCCACTTCTTCTACTGAATCAGCTACTATTTTTAATGATAACCATTATATCACCAAACCACTCAAATTTTTTGTTGCTCTTACTTCTTATTATAAAAAATCATTACTGATTAAGCTTATTACCTTGACAAATAAATATTTTATCCTAATTGCTTATATCAAATTGCGAATATTTCTAAAACCCAATAGTACTATGAATTAATCTTAATTGATTTCAGTTCTGCTGATATCAAACGGCATTACAATCCCCGAGATAATACCATTATATTTTCTACCATCAGAATTAAATAAGTTAAACTCCCCCAAGATGTTGGTTTTAATGCTTGGGATATTAAACTATTCTCTGTTCATTATTAACTGAAGGCGTACAATAATCAAGATTATAAAGCAGCATAAAATGCTTTTTTATCTTTGATCTTATACTCATTCTTGGTTTATCCAATTTGATAAAATCTATCCAAAATAATTACCAATATGATTTACGGAATAATAGATTTACTTCAGATCATTACTAGTTCTTTATCCAAGCATTGTCAATAATGCAAGAATGCATTATGAAGAATTATATAGAGATATTTTTCTACCACATAGAATAATTACTTTCCATATCGATTATGAAGTTTCGTGAATTATGTCATGACACTTCACTTGTTATCAATATTATGAAGATATACCATTGGCAATTCAAGATATTCCTCTATCAATTGTTCGAGAATTCAGAATTAAATGGTGGGATAAATTTCATTATGTTATGATTAGCTATACTCAAATTGATGTTGATTATAAGAAGAAACAGGTTTTAACTCAGACTATCAAGCTTGCCTCAAAAATTCTGCCAAATATACCAACTAGATATACTCCAAAACACCCAACTATACCATGTTCTTCAAACTCTAAACCACGAAGTCCCCAAGTCATTGGATCATCAATATTATCTGTCTCCTACAAACGATCTGCTAAAATTACTAAGAAAATGAAAATCCAGAAGGCCCAATTAGATATAATGATAGTTCAGATGACCCAAATGTAGCAATAACTCTCAAAATAAGTTTAAAACTTTAAAGTCCAATGGGCTAATATTTCGGATGATGATCAAGTCTCAGACTCATCTACTCAACCACCTTCACGTATGACCAGTCCACTGCCTCCATATGTATCTGGATATGCTCAAGATCCATTTAGTCTCTGGATGGATTATTTTCAAGAAAAAAAAACTAACATCTGTGTTAAATTGTAGGTACTAGTTGCCATCCACAATTATCCTCAGCAATTTGGCTATACATGTGCCAAGAAAAACGTACCAAGATTCTCAAACGACATCTCAGATATACACCATTTTAAATAAATCAACAACTAAAGTCAAATTAATAATTTCTATAAAATTATTTCAGCTCAACTAATGAAAAATTTGGATAAAGTTTATAGACAGACTTTTAAGATCAACTTGACTTATTTTCAAGGCACATACATCTCCGAAGACAAGTCCCCAGAAGGAGAAAATCCCACAGACAACCCTCCATTATTACAGAAGAAAAATTATGCATACGGATCAGAAGAAAATTACGCCACACTATTAATGGCGTACTATGCAAACAATAACTGACAGTGAGAAAAATTTCACATCTGAAAATTGTCTGAAGCAAATGCAACGAAGTTAGCAAGGTATTATGACAAATACTATGTAAATACTATGCAAACACTATACGTGTACTATTCAATACTATTTGGCACTATTATAAATAGTACCCAACGAAAATTTTGACAAATTAGACAAGCAACTTTTTGACTACAAAGACACTCAATGACGATTCGCAATTATCAGATTACTGATGCAATATTCACACCGACATTACTCAGCAGATATAATAATTAAAGAAGATACGCTGACATGACCAAAAACAGAATTGATGACGCTCAATAACGAAGATTTATCAACAATGCAAAAACTATTCAATTATTTAGATGATCAACGGTTCAGATTATTCCAGACTTTTTATTTAAAGGCTTTCCAGCCTCAGTTCAGGACGGGTGAAAAAGGAGGGAAAAAAAAGAGTGGAAAGGCGTTCAAAGGCAGAAAACTATTCTCAGCCTCTTCATTTAATATTTTCCTTTCCACATTTGTAAATTATCCCATGTAAATTTTCATTATTTTCCTTTCCTTTATTTGTATCAACCTTCCTACAAATGTTATCAAGTTTTCATTAATCAAAATCCAACAGTTTAATTTAGCATAATCTGGTATGATTCATGTTCTTATCTAGTTTATATTTTTATATTAATGATTTTGAAGAGACAATCCTGCATATAGATTTTGGTATCAGAGACACGTTCATTTTTTCTGCATGGTATAAGGTATAATTACTTGCATGTACACTTTGAAAATAATAGGGAATGTTTAAGCCTGTTAACTGCATACCCGATTTTCCAAGTTTCGTCTGACTTTGAACATACGGGACTCCAACACCATACTGACACTGTTCACCTGAATCAATTTGGTATTTTTGTATGATTTTGTTTTGTTTAATTAATATTTAAATTATGTATAATTGTATATATTCAATTGTGTATTTTAAAAATATTATTGTGTCACATTTGTGAAGGAATTATCATCCGGAAGCTCTAAAGTTACGTTTGGCTCGATATGGTCCAGATTTTCTAATTGTTTCAATATATCATGTTAAATTATAGATATGTTTAAAGTCACGTGAGGACTTAAATCCACAAGAAATGATTTCTGTATATATATATATAAAATAAGCAAGATATGTAAATATATAAAGGGAATGCCACAATTTGATATGTATATGATCCGTTTTTCAGGAGTGAGAATTTTGTGAAAAAGGTTTGGTGAATTTTTTCTCATATAATAAAAAATTGTGAAACCTATACCATGGACTTATATTTTAGAGGATAGTATCTTCTAGTATGCCATTGATATTACAATAAAAATTAAAGGATTGTCCTGATTGTGTATTATAACGGGTGGTATTTCTTGGCATACCTTAAGATATTATTGTGAAAGAATGAGGACTGTCTCTGGGTTATGGGGGACATGGTGGCATATGTGATATGACCCCGTATATCGGGTTAAAGGTATACCGTTCACCACAGGGTGTTGAACGGCGAGGGTCGCGCATTAGAATGTGTAGAAGTATACACATTTCTTTTCTCGTTCTCCTGCACTGTTAGTCAGTAAGGTCTACTTCCCTGATTTGCAAAGATAAAAAAATTTATGCATATTATGGAACCTCAAGAGAAGAAAGATAAAATATAAAATGTTACTTATATTCCAAAAACGTATTTATTCATGTTTTATACTATCATCATATATCATGCTCCTATCTCCTTCCCTATTCTATTTGAATATATTGTATATTATTTTTTATTATATTACATTTGTTGAGCATTTAGCTCATTCCTTACTACTTTTCCTTACCTTCAGATGATTATAGATTTATACCCAGTGAGGCAGAGTAGAGATTGAAGATGGCTAAGCTTGGGACCTAAAAGATCATATCGATGATTTATACTTTGTAGTTTTGTATACATATATGGAGGATTATTGTATTCGAAGATGTACATGTATCTGTAATATACTGATGAAGAACTAATAGTGTAGTCTGTTGTGTATGGATGTCTATATATGCTTCTGCAGGTTATTGTGATTTGTATCAGGTATCTAGTGGCATTCCTCTGTGTCCAATATTGTGTCCGAAAATACGACGTTGGAGTCACAAAAATAACTGTTACAATTTGGATCTTGTGTTAACTGTTGTGTGTTGGTCTAGATGTTAGAGTATTTTGGATGAATTTTTATTTGATTCACAGGAGATTATACAGGTTTTTGTATAGTCTGACGTTCGTATTATAATTAAACATTGCCAAATTTTCAGTTAAAAATACGGTACGTCACAAAGGATATGTCAACAAATGAAAGTAAAATACAAAACGTTGTCTAGTCTTTTCGACCCCAACCTATACCTAGCTAACAATGGGAGCATATCTCCAAAGATTTTGTAGTTTGGTTGCCTAGGATAGCTACGAACCATGGACTATTTAGGAAAATTTTAGATTAACTAACCAAATCAACATACTGAACCAAAGATGAAACCTTTTATAAATTTTGAATCACACACGTGTGCTAGTAATGTGCACATTATATGCTTTCCAAGTTTGACTGTCAGATGTGCACCTATTCATCCATATCTCACCCAGATGTGCACCTATTCATCCATACCTCACCCAAAGGCTGATGCATGTAAGCCCTTCACATAAAAATTAGGTGTTACCTACTCCATCGACATGGCACATGTGCAATTGTCATGGTCGCATCAAGGTTAACCTTCTCTAACCCAAATTTTGCATGTGCACCCAATCATGACCTCCTCATGTGCCCCCTCAAGCTAGCTAAAATTAGATTCCATTTGGGTCTACACTTCAACCTTAAACTTAACATGAATCATATTTATAGTAATTGCTTTGATGAAAAATTACTGGTCGAGTGTTACATTCTTTTCTTCCTAATAAAATTTATCATGGTAATTAACGTATCTTAATAGAGGAATCAATATGGATATTTTTCCAAGATTTACCTTCTCTTTTCAACTTGGACTCTGGAATAGAATCATGTCTTTATAATATCTTCACCATTAGAATGATCTTAGCACGAAGAACTTGTTTTCATCCTTAAAGAATTTAGAATGATTCTTCAACATTCTTCAAGTCCTCTCTAATCCTCAAAGGATCATATACAAAGATGTGAGAAGAGTCATATACATACTTACAATGTATCGATGCATGAGCCTATAAACCACTACTTACAATACATACTTACATTATGGAATTTGCCAAATTCAGAGAGCCTATAAACCACTACTTTGATCCTCTCCTGAATTTTTGAATGGTCCAATGAAATTGGACTCAATTTCCCCTTTAATCCAAATATCATAACTCCTTTCATTAACAGATACCTTCAAGAAGATGCTATCACCCACTTCAAAACATTATTTGTTTCTTCTATAATCTACATAATTCTTCCATTGGCATTGGGCAACTTGAGACCGGTCTTAGATGATATGGATATTCTCCATCATCCCTTGAATTACCTTTGACTCCATAAGCCTTCGGTATCCAATCTCTTATCAATTAGTCAAATATTGACATTTCCATCTAGAAAGAGTTTCAAATGGTGCTAATCGATAGTTGTCTAATAACTATTGCTGTAAGCAAATTTGTCTAGTGATAAGTAGTTATCCAACTTTCATTTTATCTCTAAAATTTTTGCTCCAAGCATGCTCTCTCAAATCTGAATTATCCACTCTAATTTCCATCCATTTGTGGACAAATATTTGTGCTAAACTTTAACTTCGTACTGAATTTTCGTTAAACATAGATATAAATCTTGCCCATCTTTTTAACACAATCAAAGATAAAATGCTAAGTAGTAATATAATCTCATTAATGTACATCTTCGCCGATCGGTCCCTAGAGTATATTATTGTAATGACCATTTCAATCTAAATTTTTGAGGAAAAAAGAGAAAGAAAGAGAGAAGGAAAGAATTAAAAAAGAGAAGGGGGAAAACTTTTTACCAAATCAATATAAGTCAATGCATTCCAAACCCCCACGAATTTCAAAAGTCATATCTGAGCTTTAATAAAATTTGAGATTTTTGTTTCTAAGCATCATGAATGTGTCAATTGATGCTTAGTTATGTATTTGGCTTACATTTATGGCTATATGAATCTTATTTTCTAGGATTTTGAAAGATTAAACCTAAATTTCTAAATTTTGTTTCTGAAATTCTAAAATTTATGAAGAATTTCATTTTTTTATTATATTTTAAAAATATATTTATTTTTTTTCATAAAATTATTTTTGTTAAAGTTTAATAATGATTTTTTATTTTGAATCTGTTTCATGTGATTTGTTTGGTTAATTAGTTTTATTTGGTTTTTTGTGTTGCCAAGTTGTTGTAATGAGTTTTTATTAGTTGATAAATATTTGTTTTTATAATTGAATTGAAGATTGTTATTATTTATTTGTAATTTCTTGGGGATATTTGATTGGTCTATAAGTATTAAAATATTATATTTATATATCTGTGTTATTGATTGGTCTATAAGTGTATAATTTGTTATCAGATAATATGTCATCAAATATTATTTTATATTATTTTGAAAAATTATAATGAGTATTCAATTTTAATAAATTTCTGATAGTTATTTGATGGTTTTTTTTATGGGTGTTTCATTATTTATTAATGTAAGTTTATTGTTATTTCTAAATTTGTAGTTATTCTACTTTTACAAAATAAATTAGGTATTTGACATATTCGTTTTGGTAATTCTTTTTGTAAAATGATAAAATAATTATTTATAACTGAAGTATATAATTTTATATCAGAAAATATATTGATAATTATTATCATATAATTTTTTAATAATTATTTGATTATAATTTTGATCTCTATTCAGGAAAAGTACATGATAAGGTTGTTTCATTATTAAATTAGGTTGATTAAAGCTTATAACAATTCCTTTATTTGAATGGTTTTGTTTAAGTTCTAATTTTGTAGATAAGTTAAACTCATTTTTTATTTTTTATTTTAATTTATATCGTTTAGATTTATCTTCAAATTCTTTACATTTTCAACATATGATTTTTAGTAATTTATTCTGTTGTGGATTTTGGTTTGTTTTAAATTTATATGGGTTGATTGGTTGATGAGTAAGGGTTTTATTATTTGTATTATTTATTTTTTTGGAATAAGGTATTAAAGAATTACCTTTGATATTTATGAATTTTGATTTAGAAGGTACGGTTATGGGATTTTGAATTTCTAGAGATGTTGTTGTTGAATGTTGGTTTACAATATTTTTATAGTGTTTTTGATTAATGTTTTGATTGATAAGTTTAATCTAATTTATATAATGGACCAATTTATTTTAATTGTACACCCAATTTTACAGTTGGTCTCAATGATCCAACTATATTTAACATATTAGTACTTAATGTTCATCTCTCTGGCCTAATCTAACAGGAAGATAAAAGAGAATTTTTAATTCTTTATCGAATCTATTTTAAATTACTTACTAGTCAATTTAATTCAAAATGTATTATTCAGACTCCACGTGGTGAGATAATATTATTACAAGTAGAAGCTGAACATGCTACTACTTTTACTCCAAAATTATTTAAATGGGATGAGATCACTTTACCACAAGAATGACAAGATGATCTCCCCTAACCACCTAGACATATAACGAGAAGAGAATTTATATATATTATTGAAACACTTGAAGGTAATATTATTTTTAATTTTAATCAACCACAAAATTATTTATCTAGGTCATTAAGTTATAATAATACAAG
>JAOVVI020014252.1:0-10316 GCA_028571085.2 Nepenthes alata | reverse complement strand
ACTCAATCACAGAATATACCAACACATAATATTCCTAACAATTTTAAATATAGTCTTTTATATCATAAATGATACATCTCAACACTTACAAATATAAGAAAAATTGGTATTTTAGAAGTGTAATTATGTCCAAAATATTTCAAAAAAATAACGGCATTATTATTTTTAATCTCACGAAATAAAATTTGAGTTTTAAGGTAACCATGTAAACATCATTAGGAAATAATTTTATAATTTGATAGACAGTATGGGAGTTCATGCGAATTCATTCTTTTATTTTAATTTGTTCACTAAAGTTTGGTCAAGCAATTAAGAGGGATGACAATTAGAAATATATGACTTTGGTCGATCTATTTATATATAAAATTGAAAGCATTGATAAATAGTTTAGATGAAATATTATTAAAAATATCTAATCAACAACTAAATATGTCTCTAATATCATTCGTATCATAATATTAATGTCCCTTTTACTTGCTAGACTTATCATGCAATTGGCTTTATTTATTAAGGTATAGGACTTCAACATGTATTTTTGGGAACCAATAAACTTGGTATATGACTATGGGTCAAAATACCTGCACTAGAATGAGAAAGAGGAACATGGGAAGACTTTGAATGACGGACCTGAGAAGGCCGACCAGATAGGACCTATTCCTAAGGAAGGATCACTGAGGTCGAGCCCTTAGTCGTAAGAAGGAGCCAAGACGGTCATATCTTTTGAAGCCGAGGCTCAAAAGGAACCTGCAATCTTATTGGATCATCTGGGTTATTTAATAATGGCGTCTTTCTTGCATCAATACGATAGAATACTGTACATATTTAAAGTATACACAAATTAAGATACAGAAATAGATAAAATAGGATTGCATAGAAAGTAAGTTGGCCCTTGATGAGAACTTCTCATAAGACCGCTTCCCAATGGCAAAAATGACATTGTTAGCTCCTAGATTCAACACCAAAACCATGCTCTACTTCCTCTCTCAAACAGTTAATATGAGATATCTAAAGACCATTTGAGATGCCCCACCAAAACCATGGTATAAAAGTGAACATTGACCCGAACCTGGACTTTTAGTATTGGTGGCATGTGCAGAAATGTCACAAAAAAAATGAATATTTGGTTTCTCTGAGAATATTGAAAACTAATATCGAAAACTCATTACTGTCTTTTTTGAGAAAAAATTATCTAAGCCGCTCGCTCACAACCACCAAAGCTTGGGGATCATCTGGGTCCGCCGGACTCACTGTAACCCTTATAAAATACTCATTTGGGTATGGAGTAAGTCCTGTTGGAAGACTCAGTCCTTCTTCATTGATAAAAGTTCTTACATCTTACATTTTTATCTTATCATAGCCCAAGAGATGATCATTTCTTCAACAATTACGCATTCCAGTTTCACTAGCATGTTAGTAATTTAAACCCCAGATGAAGTATCAGGAAAATATTTCAACCATACAATACCTTACTTGTATTTATACTGTAAAAGACTTGCGATATGTAACCCAGAGCCTATTACGTAACCTTTTAGGTCAAATCTATTGCTCCATCACATAGCTAAATGGAATTAGCTATTCAATATCTTATATCATTTTAATTAATTTAAAAATGTTAAAAGTTTGACCTATGACTTGTTGAAGTAGTTGATCTCATGATAGAGGATTTACACCTATTTGAGGGCAAGCTTTCCCACGTTCCACACAAACCTCCTACGGACGTGGGTGCAACAAACTAGACTTTGATTTATGGTCATTTGAAAATTTTAAATTTGCAAATTTAACTTTATTTATACTATATACTTATATTTTAAATGATTTAGAAACTCACTTGCATGGCCACTAATATTGACCCTTTTTTAGATAGAAATATCTTTTTCCTATTCATATTATTTGGCATGAGAATTTAGATCATATGCATATGCATCTCAGACAGAAAAAAGATAAGACCGAAAAGACTATTCAATCACCATACACTTGGACGGTTTGATGTTACTTGATCCGAACTTAACTGTTAGCACAAAAGAAGCTCAAGTATAACAAGAAATCAAGACGACCAAGTATTAACTAAATGATACATCAACACTTATTTGAGAGTAGAGATCATTTATCGTCCCACTAACCAACAAGCGCCAATATTTGTCCAACGTATCAATACCTGTCACATAGAAAAGACATCTTACACACTCAAAAGTATCGATTATAAAAATAAAGTTGAATGAACAATGTGACAGTTACAGGCCTTACGACTTCTGATTTTTTCCTTTCTATTTTGCTTTCGGTTATGTGGTCCCCATTTTTTCCATGATTCTGTTTTCATTTTATTCTTTCTGTTTTTCTATTATGCGTCCCGTGGCTATATATGTAAGGATGGTAGCTCAGTGATAAAGAAAAGGAAAGAATTATTGTCTCTCACGTCTTATTCTCTGTGTTCTCTCTGCTCCTCTTCCCCTATTATCACTACTTTTCTCTCTCTCCCTGTCCTCTCCTTCTATTTCTCTCTGTCTTTTCCTTCTTCTCTCTGCCCCTCAGCCCAATATACCTCAGGCCTTACTGTTTTCCCACTAAAGCAGTCGAGCATCACTACTCACACGGCGGCCTTACTGTTTTTCCCTTCACTAAAACGACCGAGCGCCACTATTGCATGCATCATTTTTGGTGCTCTTATTGAGACATGGAAGAGGGCATCACTACTCTTTCAAAGACGATGGAAGAGTCGATCGCGTTTCTAACGAAGGAAATTTCAGAGGTGGTAGTTACAGTACAGCAACACACACACTGACCGATTCGCTACTTTGGAGGTGACGATGGAGCGAATTCAGCTAACTCTAACCAAGCTCCTTCTTCGAACCAAACGACCCACGCTACTCACGACAAATCCCCCATTATTACCCACACCAACCACGTTCTCTGCTTCACCCATGGTTACTTCTCATCCTGTAACTCAAACCCTACCCATAGTCCTCGCATTGCAACCCGACATGCTCATCTCCTCCCAGATTCGTTTGCCTAGACACAAATTTTTATTTTTCTCTGGAGAGAATATTGGCTAGTTATTCCAAATTGAACAATTTTTCTCCTACCAAAGTACACCACCGGGGCAGAAATTGACCATCGTAATTTTCTATATGTCTGGTGATGCCCTCCAATGGTATCAGTGGATGCATGCAACCCGTCAATTGTCGACATGGGAACTCTTTTTTGGGGCTCTTGAGCTACGATTTGGACCTTCATCTTACTCGAACCATGAAGCTATACTGTACAAATTTTTGCCAGAACGACACAGTTGCTGCATACATTGTCGAATTTGAATCCCTCTCCACTCGAACAATAGGTCTCACCATTACTAATCTGTTAAACTACTTTATCTATGGGATCCAAGATGATATCCGAAGAGAACTCCTATTAATGAAGTCGGATTTGTTGCCTGAAGCCATTGGCTTGGTAAAATTAGTGGAGGAAAAAATTGAGGATGGACGACCCACTTACCAGCGCCACTTCCTTACCGAGCCACCCACTACCACCATACCTTCTCCGCATAAAACACCACCGCCTTCCTGCCATTTTCTAACATTGCCCATAAAAAAATTAACTCTGGCAGAAATGACAACACGCCGAGAAAGGGGATTGTGTTTTAACTGTGATGAGTTGTTCACATAGGGACATCGATGTAAACCCCCTCAGTTTCTTTGTATAATCTCTGAGGTAGATGGCTCTGACTAACTTGCGGCGCAACCTTCCGTAGTTGAGTCCTTGGGTCCTGACACTACACCGGACTCTCCTCAAGGAATGGATCTCTTCCCTTCGGTTGTGGCAATTTCCCCAACCAATTCTTATCATACTTTAGAAGGCCACTTTGTTCCTTTCAACTCAATGCCACCTGGGACTCAGCTACTAAACATCATCAGGAAAGTTCCTTTTCCACCTTGATGACAAGGTTCTTGTGATAAATAGGGCAATATTATGGGCCTTATGATTTTTAATTTTTTTTCTTTCTATTTTGCTTTCGGTTATGTGGTCCCTATTTTTCCTATAATTCTGTTTTCATTTTATTCCTTCTGTTTTTCTGTTATGCGTCCCGCGACTATACATGTAAGGATGGTAATTCAGTGAAAAAGAAAAGAAAAGAATTATTATCTCTCACGTCTTATTCTGCCTGTTCTCTCTGCTCATCTTCTCCTGTTCTCGATACTTTTCTCTCTCCCCCCGTCCTCTCCTTCTCTTTCTCTCTGTCTTTTCCTGCTTCTCTCTACACCTTGGCCCAATATACCTCAGACCTTACTATTTTCCTACTAAAGCAGCCGAGCACCACTACTCATACCGCTGTTTTTCCCTCCATTGAAACGATCGAGCACCACTGTTGCATGCATCGGTAACACTGTCTGACGTGAACTAGTGAAATGATACATTCATCCCTTACCCTAGAATAAGTAGCCGATCATGGATTATCACCTTTCCAACGGCTCTTTTAGACATTTGCTTACAAATACCACATGATGGGACAGGGAAAATTAAATTAAGAAAGAGAAAATTTTATTGCCTGAGAGCTTCTTGCTCCACTAAAATACTACTCGAAGGCTAAATGTCTTCTAACCTTCACATGAGAGAGGAAAGTTCATTTCCACATGAAAGTCTTGCAATCTTATTAATAGAGTTTATTGGTATAGTTGGAAAATGATCAACTTTCATAAGAAATCAACTCTTTTTATTTAAAGACCGATCAACAATTCAGCTTCTTAGGCCACATGGGACATTCCTCCCACGGGTCATCTAGTTCCCATTAAATTCCTCAATCGAGCTTGGCCTATTTGTCACCATCTAAAATAGAAACTTTACAGTTATATTCATGAGTTATTAATACTCTCGCTTTCTTATTTGAATCAATGTCAAGTTGACTTAGATATCGAAAAGATTTTACGGTAAACATTACCTGACCCTTTCACTATGTTACTTGTGGTGCCTAAAATCTTGGTAAAGACATTCGAATTATAATCTCACCTCATATAACAATCGCTCCGAGAATAAATATCGATTCATGTATATAATTTTATTTGTAAATATTATATATTAAATATTTAAAAAAAATAAAAATAAAATGATTTTTTTTACTACAAATTAAGTTGCCATTCTATATCATTATTACTGATTATCAATATTATAACAAGAGTTTTGGGCAAATGATAAGAAAATAAAAATGTAAGAGCAAATTGAGAAACTGAAGAAATGACCGTTCTACCTACCTGCCCAACTGCTTCAATTGGGAACTTCATCCAAAAATATCCTCAGCTCCTTTTCCCATTCACCGTCGTCATCTCTAAAACCCCTCTGTTTCTTGCAGGCGGCATCCCCGATCTCTTCCTCCTCCATTCTTCAACGGCAAGTTCAGCGGAAAGAGTGGAGAGAGAGCGAAAGGTGGAAGAGGCAAATGGAGAGGCTTATTCAATCTTCACCATTACCTTACAAACTCCATCTTAAACACTGTCATTCCCTTCCTCAGCTCGCTCGTACGGTCTCCCCAAAATTGGAGCTTTTTTCCCCACAAAACACCGATTCCATCAGAGTCAACTCGTTCTCTTGCGGACATAGTCGCTTGAGGACATCTTGTTGCGCATCTTTGAATTCACTTCCTCTGGTACCATTTGTTGACTCACCAAATGATTCGTCGCCAGAATTGCATCTGCTCAAAAAACAGCAGCCACCAGTGACGGATTCGAAGTCGCCAAAGGTATTTTTTCCACTGCACAGATGACAACTTCCTTCGAATTTGTGATTGATTAATTTCCTTTCTGCTCCTCGAATTTGGTATGATTTTTAATTTGGATGGTTGTGCTTGAGCTGTTCAATTACTGCTATATTTTGTAGATAGGTTTTTTTTTTTCTGAAGTAATACAATTATGGACTGAATAAGGTTCATGTATCCCTTCTACTTCATACTGGATGACCGGAGTGAGGCGGATTTCTTCATTACACAAAACAAAAAAGCCAATTATTTGAAACGATGAACTGATATCAAATAGATTGAGAGATTTTGTTACTTGGATCTGTAATTAAAGAAAATAGAGAAATTAACAACAATGTGACCCATAAATTAACCATGATTGGTTAAAATAGAGATTTGTATTGGGTGCACATTGCATTCCAAGTATACATTTAAAATTGAAAGGAAAAGCTTATAATATGATAATTAGACACATTATATTAGAATTCTGGCCAATCAAACAACAATATGTATAAAAGTAAGTTGTTATGAAAATGAGAATTTTCATAATGGAGTTGTACTAAAAGAAGGATGAAGAATAAAAATATCTATAAATATTTAAAAATTATTCTTATAAAAAATAAAATGGGAGAAGAACTTATAAGGTAGTTTAAACACTTAAAATGTAATCCAAAGAAGCACATATAAGGAAAGGCAATAAATTGTGTTAGAGAAAAAAAAATGTAGAACTATCAAAACTTAAAATGATGTAATAAAAAATAATTTAAAATCGCTTCTACTATTGAAAAATATTACATTAAAACGAGTGGAATAACGAAAATGGATTTATATTCAACCCAGTTTAGTGTTAGGATCAATCCAAACTTTGCTACACAAAGTTAAAAACAATTTGTACCAAGATCAACTATCGAACACTTCGTTTGAATTCTTGAAAAGGTTATATGATAGCATACATTCAGAGTAAAAAAATCATTTACAAAAATGAACACGTGAATTTTACTTTGTAACCCTTTTCAACTTAGGAAAAAAACCATGGGAGAAAGCTCTTCGCTATTATATGAGTCCGGTTACAATAAACATTTTAAAATCACCTTCAAATTCACCACAAACTTAAGGAAATCAAGCAATGAAAAAACAGAGAGTAAATGAAAGAAATTCACTGGTAAACATATTCTAAACATCAACTAAATCAACATACCCTAGATAATAAATATCAGAATGTAATTAAACACACAAGAATTCACTAAATCTCCTACCTCTCTTCCTCTTTTATCTCAAAATTGGTTGCTCAAGGTTTTTTAATGATAATTCATACTCAAACTACCCCAAAATAGAGCAAAAAAACTTAAAAATGTATCTGGCATTTGAATGGCGTCAATTGGTGTTTGAACATGAAGAGAAAATAATTACTAGAATCTATCGTGGCACCTGTGTCTGTCGTGCATAATTATGTTGAACTGCCCATGAACGCTATCTCTTCATGCGTGCATCAAATGTGTGTAGCCATTCTATCCAATCTACCCTAATGCGTGCATTGGACGTGTATGAAGTGTGACCATTTTGTCAGAGTTACGCGCATGCTTCCTTCAGACGTGCATCATATGTTGGTTTTCCGAGCCATTGAAATCATTTACTCAAGTGAAACCTTGTGTGAATATCAAGTGATTTCCTCTGCTTATGCCAGAATTGAACATCATCATGTATACTGGGTGTAGGTCTCACAATGTAGCGACCAAGAGTCCAACACTAAGTTTGAGCTCTATACATTGTTACTATTGTTAATTTGCTATCAAGTATGGTATCGAAGTTTGGCTGCGTGGTTACTTCAACTAAAGGTGGTGTGAAAACATAATAATAGTGACATCCATGACTGGGATTGGTTCCAATTTTCCAAATTATTTGCTGGCCAGCTACATCAGTGTCCTTGGTGGAGTAGGAAAATGGCTTACTTATAGAAACATGCTGACTAAATGGACTAGTATATTGTGGGAAGTATAGGGTTCAATTGTTTTCTTGTTTTGTTTTGCTCTCCTCGTGAAGACAGATCTTTTTTTTCATTTGGAAAATCATTGATTTTTGTTAGGTTCCTTTTCCCATGAAATGCTGAAAATGAAACAAAAAATTCAACATCTGATAAAAATCAGTCAGCTGTTTCTCTTTTGTTTAAATTGTTTGCTCCAGTAACGTATGATTGCTGGTCGCTTAATCCTTATATATAGGCAGCATGGTTGTCCATATTGATATAGATGAAGTATACGTAAAACCTCCATTTGTCCTACCCCTTTGTCCTCCAGTGCTCTTATTCTTAGACCCATTTATGACATAAGCTGTTACTGTCTTATGAAGCACTGAGGTTTGCTTGATATTAGTATCATATTTGTTGGCGCCTACAGCCTGGAAATATATGCTTTTAGGGGCAAGTAAATGGAAACTATCTCAAGCTTTTTCTTTGTAATGTTTTAGGAATAGCTGAACTGTTAGCCATACAGTCTGTTGTCTAAGTTTAATTGTCTGAAGTGAAGCTACATCTAAGATGAAGGAAAATGATGATACAGATTCTTTTAAAAAAAGATGAATGTTTAGGAGTTATATTTATAGAAAATAAGATGAGGGAATAGTGTCTAAGGTTTGGATCATTAAAAATATAGGCTATATAAAACACAATTAAGAAAAAATAAGTTACTTTTAGTTGTAGAAAAGAAATGAAGAAACATTCAATGAAAACAGAGAATGACATAAAATTACTTTTATTTGCTGTAGACATTGCACCAAATTGAGCTAATTAGTAAAAACATATTTATATAATCAACCCTATTTAATGGAATTTACTGAGATTTTGTTGAGAAAAAGATTCCTGATTCAGTAGATTATGATGCTAAAAATCAAACGAAAGTTCAGTAATACATGAGAAACTGACATTTCAATCCATCCCCCTCTTGTGAACTTCAGAACAAGAGAGTGAATTTAAAAGTATCAACTATAGAATCCTGCCCTTCATTATAATATGTGAACCATCAAATCG
Organism: Nepenthes alata; assembly: GCA_028571085.2. Classification (NCBI taxonomy): domain Eukaryota; kingdom Viridiplantae; phylum Streptophyta; class Magnoliopsida; order Caryophyllales; family Nepenthaceae; genus Nepenthes; species Nepenthes alata. Next base: position 1,578 of record JAOVVI020014252.1, on the reverse strand, counting down.
GCAATCGTATTTCTTTCCTTTCCGTCCATCAACATAATACAGGAATCATCATAATTGGCAATGTACCGATCGATATATAAAATATAAGCCCATATACCTAATATTATCAGATGTATTAGTTGATATTAGTCCCAAAACTTTCAACTTGCCAAAAAAAGGTTGTGCGTCCTTATGGTGTCATGGATTGCTAATATGACTAATTCTAATATTAATATTTTCATCTATAATTGTTGCATTTCAGTTCTTTATCCTTTAAAGATTTTGACAAGAATGTTATGTTGGCATTTTAACTGTTTTCCAGTCGGTTGCCGCTGGAAAGGTGATCCTACTGATAGCTCCTGCAATGATCTTGACGCCGCCAGCTTTTGCAAGCTTTCCCACAGCTGTTATGACTACAGGTGCTGCCGCTGCTGTCGGAAAGGGACTGCTTCATGCCGAGATACTAACAAGCGCTTGGACTGGCTTCTTTGCCGGTTGCTTACACACTCTATCAGGCCCCGACCACCTGGCTGCTTTAGCTCCACTCTCGATTGGCCGATCCCGAATGGAAAGTGCAGCTGTTGGAGCCCTTTGGGGCTGCGGTCACGATGCCGGGCAGGTGATATTTGGCCTGCTGTTTCTACTCCTCAAGGATCGGCTTCAAATCGAGATCATCAGAACTTGGGGCACAAGGGTCATCGGTCTAACCCTTGTCATTATCGGTGGAATGGGGATTCGAGAGGCCTCCGAAGCTCCGATTCCCTGTGTCAACCTAGAAAATGGGGAGTGTGATGCAGCCGTTTATGAGATGCTTGACAGCTTTGCCATCGTGAAGAAAAAGAAGATTGGGTTCACAACATTTGCCACCGGGATCATGCATGGGCTTCAACCTGATGCATTGATGATGGTCTTGCCGGCGCTCGCATTGCCTTCTCGGCTTTCTGGAGCAGCATTTTTATGCATGTTCCTGGTCGGGACCATTGTTGCTATGGGAGGCTTTACTGTGTTCATTGGTTCATGTAGCCAGGCACTCAAAAAAAGTGTCCCAATGATAACTGAGAAACTCACCTGGGCTTCTTCCATGGTAGCTATTGGCCTTGGATTAGCCATTCTCATTGGCCCATTTTTTGGATTCAGTCTGTATTGACAAACTACACAGACTAGGCAAATTCTATAGAGAGTCATAAGCGATAGCTAGCCGCCGCCTATATGCCAAAAGATGAACCCAATCAAGCTCTGTACTACAAAGGAAGAGGCTTCAGCACGAAGCTAATCCTTGGGAAAGTTTTTTTTATTATTTGGATTTTCACTCGGCCTAGAAAGGATTTTTGTGAGCAACTAAATCATCTGATTATGGGAAGAAATATTACCTCCTTGTATTATGATTAATTGTAATATTGTCATAATCTTCCCATTCTTCAAAGCTATTTTTTCCCTTTTTGTATGGGGTGGAGTAGGGAACATATAATGAAAGAGCAGGGGCTATGTCCTACGGCCAGAAAAGAGTGGACGAATGGCGTATGAGAAATGCTATAAAGGCAATTTCTGAATAACATAATATCTATCTGTCTCCCTATTCTTATATGATTCCATTAGTAT